>UESW01001376.1:0-36806 GCA_900491605.1 Calamus simplicifolius | reverse complement strand
AATAGAGTAGAGTGAAGGAAGCAGATTCATGTAGCCACAACCCCATGTAGGTGGAAAAGGGCTTAGATGAGTTGAGTTGTGCCCCTAGTATTTAGAGAACATATCTGATTTTTGACACTTTTTTCAGAACAAAATTGCAGCTTTTGTTTGTTTTATTAGATTTTTTTTCTTAATAGATGATTCCACCAAAGTAATCAGGCATTTATAATGTTTGTTTCATAACCAGCAAGGTTAGTATAAGTCACATCCTATTTGAAGTCTCATTTTTGGAATTTCTATTCTATTCTACTTCTGTGTTTTTTTTGTTGGGTGAGATTGCAATGCAAACGGAGGTGGTTTCTGCGGTTGTTTGAAGAATTAACAAAATTGATGAACAAATAAATAAATGGATCTGCCAATTTTTAGTTTTATTTCTATGTAATATCATTGAAGCTAGAGGTCTAACTAATACTTTGTTTTTGTATTTCTTTTTGTTAGTTCTATGTGAAAGCAAGTTACAACTTGGATTAATCTACCAGGACATTTACTGCTTATCATCCATATCTTTGTACATATCCTCTCATCAGTTTAAGATTTAAAGTTCTCTTCTATCTATCCTATTAAATTGTTAACATGATATCTATTTTAGGAAGTTAGGAACATCTATTAGATTTAATCATAGTGTGCCCACATAGTAATAGTAATTGCTTGTGCTCCAACTGTCATTCTTCCATTGCAAGTTTGAGAGTAAATTGATATTTATATTTTATTAATGGTTTCGTTCTTTGCAGATTTTGTTTGAGTTAGTTAAAAAATTAAATTTGTTAGCCTGATTTGCTTTGGACGTGAGATTATAGCTAGCTTGTGGTATGAATTATGTCTAGTAATATGTTATTTGTTCTGAGTCATATAAGGAATACGGTTACATATTTTTAGATGGAATTAAGATAAGGGGATAAGAGTGTGGAAGGTTATTTTTAGATGGGATTAAAAAGGATCGAAGATGGGGTTATACATTGATTGAGATTGAGATAAGGTTAGAAGAATACCGTGGGATCGAGATAAGGATGGAGAGGGGGACTAGAAAAAATTGGATAAGAATGAGGTTATTGAGGGTTTTAAAATGACTAAGAATTTTGAAATCTGAATTATAGATTTTAAATTTTGAACTTTAGATTTGAAATTTTAGTTTTCAATTATCGGATGATTTTGAATTTTGAGTTTTGGATCTTAAATTGATTTACAATTTTGAATTTTAGAATTTTAGATAATCTTTTGAATTTTCAATTTTGAATGATTTTGAATTTCAGATATTTGAATTTTATTTTTTAAAAATTTTGAATTTTGGATGATTAATTAAAAATAATTTGTTGGAAGTGGAATTTTAGAGGAATATGGTCAGATTGAGATATGGATTGAACTACCGTCAGTCAGTTTATGTGGAAATGTAAATTTATTTTGTTTTGTTTTGTAGGCAATTATTAGCTTAAGTAAGATGGCTCTTGTAAACTAATGATGAAACTAATGACTAAATAATACAATTTATTTCGTTGCCTGGAACTTAAACAAACCAATATTAGATTCCTTTTTGGTAATAAATTGAGATGGATTTTTGTCTACTTAGGATGTAATCAACTTCCGGTGATATCAATTCCATTGACCAATTTTTTTTCAAGATTATTTTATGTGTGCTTTACCTTTTGAATTATCAGGTTCCTATGTGCAGTTTTAACTGCCATTAAGGAGTGCAGATTCTCATGCACTATAGATGTTGGATATTTTACAGGTGAATAAAATAAGGGAACCCCTTAATGTAGTAAGATAATTGCAACACATACTGTCAGTCCTAATGGATGTCTTTTTGTGTTATTTTAATTATAGTTCCATCGCATTGTTCATTTCATTAATGAAAATGGATTTGATATTTTGAGTAAGCTTTTAAAGGCTTTTTGTGTACTTATTTGGATTGTTGAAGGCAGCTTGATTGCCATGTTGCTTGCTGCCTTGAAGAACATCAAATTTTTTTTGTTATTTCTACTAATACTTCTCTCTCTCTCTCTCTCTCTCTCTCTCTCTCTCTATGTATATGCTCATGCATGCAGAATATGGGGGGTTATTTCAGAAAATTTAGGAAGAGATTTTCTTCTGAGGATGACTTTTTCAGCATTTGGAATTAGGAAATGGTATTGTGCCGCTAGTATTTAGCATTTAGATAACATATCTGATTTTTGATATTTTTTCATAACAAAATTGAAGCTTTTGTTTGTTTTATTAGATATTTTTCTTCTTAATAGATGATTCCAACAAAGGAATCTGGCATTTATAATTTTTGTTTCATAACCAGCAAGGTTAGTATAAGTCAAGTTTAGTATAAGTTTTGATGTTGTTTGATCACCCAGAAGACTCTACAGGCCTCAGGTATTAATGATCGAGAACTCAGCCTTGAATTTTTGGAATTCGAATGAAAGAAGAAGGATCCAGAGCCTTCCATTCTTCCTCTCTTTTTTTTGTCCAAAAGAAAGTCCCCTTCAATAGTATCGCCACTCACCTTATATCTCCCCCTCTTCTCTCCTCCTTTCTTTTTTTGTCCTAGCACTCGCCACGTGGTCGTTCTTATTAGTTGTCCTCGGAATCTTTAGGAGCTTGCTTGCTCACGAAGTTTGGGATCTTCATGATGAAATTTGATCCTTCCGAGGGAATGTCAGAATTCGTGGAAAGTTATCTAACTCTAAAGTAGGTAATCAATACCTCCTTTATCTGAGTTTTTCAATGGACGATGATTTTCCAGAGTTTGTCTTACACGAGTCAATTAAAGCGTAATGATGGTCGACGACTTTCGAGCCTTATCCAGACACGACAGTTTATCGTATTAAGTGCTTCTAATATGAGGGCAGCTAGAGAGCTCTAGAAGTAAGATCGGGAGGGGCCGCCTAGGGCTCCGGGGCTGCCTAGGTCCCTAGGGCCGTCCAAGGCCCAGGGGCCACCTAGGTCTCAGGGCCGCCAAAGGCCCAGGGGCCGCCTAGGTCCCAAGGGCTGCTTAAGGTCCCAGGGATCCCTAGGTCCCAGGGGCCGTCTAAGGCCCAGAGGCCGCCTAGGTCCGGGGGCCGCCTAGGTCTCAGGGGCCGCCTAAGGCCCGGGGGCCGCCTAAGTCCTGAGGGCCGCCTAGATCCCAGGGGCCGCCTAAGGCCCAGGGCCGCCTAGGTCTCAGGGCCATCTAGGTCTGGGGGCCGCCTAGGTCCCGGGGGCCGCTAGGTCTCAGGGCCGTCTAGGTCCCGGGGGCCGCCTAAGGTCCGGGGCCGCCTAAGGCCCAGGGGCTGCCTAGGTCCCGGGGGCCGCCTAGATCCCAGGGCCGCCTAAGGCCCGGGGGCCCTAGGGCCCGGGGGCCGCCTAGGTCCCGGGGGCCGCCTAAGGCCCGGGGGCCGTCTAAGGCCCGGGGGCTCTAAGACCCGGGGGGTCCCGGGGGCCGCCTAGGTCTCGGGGGCCGCCTAGATCTCAGGGCCGCCTCCTATGATAGCTAGCCCTATCATATGCCCCCTTGCCCCTGCCCCTTGCGTTTGGACACATAGCAATTACCAAGGGGGAGGAGCGGAAAGGTCCCAGGCAATTTTTACATTCATAAAGTTATGTTTTGAATGAAGAGGCATATATCCCAAGGAAGATAGTGTCTTTTCGCCTACCTTGGTTCCATTCGTTCATTGCCGCGTGGCCTTGTGGCGCTCAAGGCGTTATTCAAATATATTGTAAAGAGCCCATCCTTTCAATTCTTTTGCTTTTTATTTTCACCGTTTCTCCTACGTCTCCATTTCTCCGAGTTCAGGTTAGCTTCTTCTTCTTTTTCTTTCCCTTCTTCCATGGATCCCGACCAGGATAGGAAAGGTAAAGGTCCTATGATCGAACCCTCTCGGAAGAGATGATCCAGGCGCGCTGTCAGGCTCTCGGGGGTGTAACCATCCGCGGGGACCAATTGGCCGTGGTATGGGAGCCTGCTAGGGTTCTGCGAGCATTACTTGGACCGTCGTCCCAATCCCCTAGAGTTTCGTCCTCATCCACTAGTCATGAGGTAGCATCTCCAGTCGCTATTCCTAGATCTGCTGGTCCGATGGAGATTGCCTCAACTACGACCTCTTAGAACCTTAGGGCCCGGTTTGGGATACCTGATAGTATCCGACTTTCTACCGCCCTTCCCGAAGATAGGGTGACCTATGTGCAGCCGGGGAAGGTTGCATTGTAGGAGGAATTCTTCAAATATGGTATACGATTGCCTCTCCATCCTTTCTTCATGAATTTGTTAAATAGGTATCGCTTATCTCGGCGCAGCCAACCCCTAATTCTATTCGTATTATCTATTCATTTTTAGTCCTTTATCATTTCCACGGGGCTTCTGCTCGGCTCTCCCTATTTAGGGCTATGTATAGGATTCGAAACCCCAAAGAGACTGGGTGGTGGAATTTTGTTTCTAGGCCTAAGAGAACCCTTAGGCTCAATCTCCCTTCCAAAATTAAAGGGTGGAAGTCCCGGTTCTTCTACGCGCATATAGAGGGGATAAATACGAACTGGGGTATTCCTGATACCAGTTCTAATCAAAATTCTGCTGTCGAAGAAAGGGATCAAGAATTATTTAAAGTTTTGGTGTCTACCATCGTCCCGCCTAGTAAGGAATTATTGTCAGAGGATAACCTTCGGGGGATCACATCCATGCCGGTGTCGATGCCTATGGTGCCCGGTGAGCCTCGAATTTTTTTTCCTCTCTTTTTTTTTGTTTATTTGACTTAGTGTTTTTGGGCATGCATTTTCCTCTTATGTTTTGTATATCTGGGGTCCCTTTTCATCTGCCTTGGGTCTTCTATTTGCAGCGATGAGGTTTTCCCAGGATTTGATAATGGCGGGCCTCCGAAAGAGGGAGGGGGATGTCCCCGATACCACAAGGGTAAGGCCCAAGAGATCCCGCTGAAGGGAGCCGGGTCATTCGACCCAAGCTTCAACCGTCCTCCCTGAGGCTATCCTGGTGGAGGAGGATCAGGAAGGAGAGAGCCCTCCCGCTGGAATACCGATTGGGGGGCCTCCCCGTGCGAGCCCAGGGCTATAATCTCTCCTGCTCTTGAAGTCGCCGGGGGACCATCTGAAAGTGGAGCGACAGTCGGGGTGGGTATCGCAACGCCCCCAAATTCCATCAAAGCTTCTCCGCCATGTCCGCAGTCACCGAGGGGGGTAGATGCTCCGACCCCCTCAAGTGTTTCAAGGGTTCCATCTCAACCCTCGCAGACGGCCCGGCAAGGTACGTCGTATAAGAGTCGTCTGGCGGAAACGGTTCTAAGGCTCGCCATTTTACCCAAATTTCAAGCTACAATGAGGTCCTTACCGTTGGAGGAGTCTTTTGACACACTCTTTACGGCCGCGCTCCAGGTAAGATCGAGGCCTTTCTCTCCTTTTCCTCTTCTATTAGTACATAATTTTTATGCTCATTACCTAACAGTGCAGATGTCCAACGGCCTCTTTGTGATTCAAGAAGATCTAGTTAATGCCAAGTCCCACATCGAGGGCTTGGACAAGGAGCTGTCGGAAGCGAGGGCCCGGGAGTTGAAGGCATTAGCTGACCTTCAGATTGCTCAGGAGGATAACCGCGCATGGCGGGAGAGGGCCGAGAAAGAGCTGCAGACCTTGGATGCTAAACTGTCGGAAGTTATGGCGAGGTTATTGCCAACTGAGGAGAAATTAAGAGAGGCCTTTCTTCAGCTAGAGCATACTGAAAACCAGGCCGACAATGCAGAAGCCGTGGCCCGTGATGCTGCAGAGAAGCAAGTCTTGGCCGAGAAAGAGGCAAAGGACGCTTTGGATAAAGCGGCAGCGGTGGAGGTATAGGCTCAAGAGAGGGTGGCTGCGGCCGAGACTCAAGCTCGGGAAGCCGTCGAGAAATATAAAGATTCCTCCGACTTTGCTTCGGAGTGCCGCGAGGCCGTCCTAGATGCCTTCGTTCAAGGTTTTGAAAGGTGCAAGAGGAGACTGTCTCGGCTTTATAAGCTCAGTACCTCGAGCACCTTCAACCCGCAGACGATGAAGAGGCCTCTGACACTAGGTCGAGGATGAGTTAAGGGTCGAAGATGCAGCCGATGAACTATAGATAGTCGAGGGCCCCGCCACCGGACCAATTAAAATAGAAAAGCCGACCGCAGGGAATTACCGTCCCGGGGACCAGCAAGGGTGTAGAGAAGTTTAATTTGATTGAGTTTCTCTTTATCCTTCTCTTTTCTTTTTTTTTTTTTAGTTTTGTCTTTAGCGAACTTCTTTTTGTAGGCCGATCAGTATCGACCTTTGGATAGCATTTTGTAGAGTGTGGCCCTGTGATGGTTTAACATTTTAACGAATGAATGTCTACCTTCTTTTTCCTATTTGCTTGGTGATTTAGTTAACCGCTTATCGATCTTCAACTACTACACAAGAAGGGGGGGGGGTTTATCTATCCTCCCGGCTTTTTAAGGCTTACTCCATACGCTAGTGCCAGGTATGAATTCAAGGGTCATATCACAGGCGCCTCATCTTTGAATTTAAAAGATACTGTGGAGCATGAATTCCGTGATTTTAACGTTTGGGTCGCGGTTCGAGGAACTCTACGGGGTTGCTCAATTTTAGGAGCCTAACTTGAGACCACCTAAACTTTTGAAAACTGGCCCGAGGGCAGTCGGATACCGGCCCGGGAGCCTGACTCGAGGCCGCCTAAGGTCCAGGACTTGAACCGCCGCAGTGGTAAGTAATACCAACCCGGGGTGTCTTTAGGACCGTGGGGCCGAGGTCCTTTGAAAACTGCCTCGGAGGTAGTCGAATACTGGCCCGGGAGCTTGACTCGAGGCCACCTAGGGTCCAGGACTTAAACCGCCGCAGGGGTAAGTAATACCAACCTGGGGGTGTCCTTAGGACCATGGGGCCGCTGAGGTCCTTTGAAAACTGCCTCGGGAGTAGTCGGATACCGGCCGGGAGCTTGACTCGAGGCCGCCTAAGGTCCATGACTTGAACCGCCTCAGGGGTAAGTAATACCAACCTGGGGGTGTCCTTAGGACCATGGCGCCACCGAGGTCCTTTGAAAACTACCTCGGGGGTAGTCGGATACCGGCCCGGGAGCTTGACTCGAGGCCGCCTAAGGTCCAGGACTTGAACCACCGCAGGGGTAAGTAATACCAACCCAGGGGTGTCTTTAGGACCGTGGGGCCGCCGAGGTCCTTTGAAAACTGCCTCGGGGGTAGTCGAATACTGGCCTGGGAGCTTGACTCAGGCCGCCTAGGGTCCAGGACTTGAACCGCCATAGGGGTAAGTAATACCAACCCGGGGGTGTCCTTAGGACCGTGGGGCCACCGAGGTCCTTTGAAAACTGCCTCGGGGGTAGTCGGATACCGGCCCGGGAGCTTGACTCGAGGCCGCCTAAGGTCCAGGACTTGAACCACCGTAGGGGTAAGTAATACCAACCCGGGGGTGTCCTTAGGATCGGGGCCACCGAGGTCCTTTGAAAACTACCTCGGGGGTAGTCGGATACCGGCCCGGGAGCTTGACTCGAGGCTGCCTAAGGTCCAGGACTTGAACCACCACAGGGGTAAGTAATACCAACCCGGCGGTGTCCTTAGGACCGTGGGGCCACCGAGGTCCTTTGAAAACTGCCTCGGGGGTAGTCAGATACCGGTCCGGGAGCTTGACTCGAGGCCGCCTAAGGTCCATGACTTGAACCGCCGCAGGGGTAAGTAATACCAACTTGGGGGTGTCCTTAGGACCGTGGGGCCACCGAGGTTCTTTAAAAACTACCTCGGGGGTAGTCAGATACCGGCGGGAGCTTGACTCGAGGCCGCCTAAGGTCCAGGACTTGAACCGCCGCAGGGGTAAGTAATACCAACCCGGGGGTGTCTTTAGGACCGTGGGGCCGCCGAGGTCCTTTGAAAACTCTGCATACAAGAAATTTCCAAACATGTACATTCATTAACTCCTTAAACAAATACATTCATCACTGATGATATTGCCGGAGATTATCTGCATTCCAAGTCCGAGGAACCGGTCGTCCATTTAAATTTTCAAGTCGGTATGCTCCATGGTAAAGGACTTCCGTAACCCGGTAAGGCCCTTCCCAATTCGGGGCCAATTTGCCCCCTTCTATCGGTTTGGATATCTCAGCTCTTCTAAGGACCAAGTCTCCCTGGCAGAAGCTTTTCGAGCGGACGTGAGCATCATGATATCTCGTCATTCGCTAATGGTAGGCTGCCATCTTAACCTGAACTCGGTCCCTCGCCTCATCAATGAGGTTGAGGCTGGTCCTTAAATTGAGGGGATTGTCTGCTTCGTTATATGATTCCACTCGAGTACTCGGGAAGCCGATCTCGACAGGAATGACAGCTTCAGAACCGAAGACCAGGCTAAAAGGCGTCTCTCCTGTCGGTGCCCTGGGAGTTGTATAATATGCCCAGAGTATGCTTGGGAGTTCTTCTACCCATCTGCCTTTAGATGAATCTAGCCGGGTCCTCAGCCCTCGTAGTATCGTACGATTCATGACCTCAACCTCACCGTTAGATTGCGGGTGGCCTACAGAGGTGAATCGATGATTGATACCGAGATCGGCACAAAAAGTCTTGAAGGCAACATTGTCAAATTGTCGGCCGTTGTCAGTGACAAGGGTATGAGGAATGCCAAATCGACAAATGATGGATTTCCATAAGAAGGCCTTAACCTTGCTCTCTGTGATCTTAGCGAGTGCTTCAACCTCGACCCACTTAGTAAAATAATCAACGACGACCAGCAGAAATTTCCGCTGTCCCGATGCCGAAGGAAAAGGGCTGAGGATGTCCATTCCCCATTGGGCAAAGGGCCATGGGGCAGAGAGAGGGCTCAACTGGGAAGCTGGTTGCCGCTGGATACAAGTGTGCCGCTGGCATTGGTCACATTTCCTTACCAGTTCAGTCGTCTCCCTGCATGGACAGCCAGTAATATCCCTGTCGGAGAGCTTTGCGTGCCAGCGATCTGCTCCCTAAGTGGCTCCCGCATATACCTTCATGAATTTCTCTGAGAATGTAATCTGCGTCTACCGGGCCGACGCATTTAAGAAGAGGCTGGGAAAAAGATTTCTTATATAGCAGGTCGTCTAGTAATACAAACTTAGAGGCCCTCCGCTTAAGCAGCTTGGCTTCCTCGCGGTCAGCTGGGAGGACACCATCTTTTAGATAGTGGATGTAGGCGTCCATCCATGTCCCTTCCTGCAAACTGGTAGAACTTCCTCCACGACTTCAATGCTAGGTGTTTCCAGGTACTCAACATAAGTCTTGCCCAGGGCGTTGTCTGTTGAAGTGGCAAGCCGAGCCAGCCTGTCAGCCCTAGCGTTCTCTTCTCTAGGGATGTAACTGATGGTAAAGTGGTCTAGCAAGGGGACTAATATATTGACCTTGCTTTGATACTGAGACATGACAGGGTCTCGAGCCTCATATTCTCCGGCTACTTGTGCAGAAATGAGCTGTGAATCGGTGAAAGCTTGGAGGCACTTGATCCCCAGCCCATGCGCCAGTTTGAGTTCGGCCAGCAAGGCTTCATATTTAGCCTGATTATTAGTAGCTTTAAAGAGGAAACAGAGGGTGTACTCCAACACCACGCCTCTGGGCCGGCAAGAATAAGACCAGCCCCACTCCCTTGGGAGTTAGAAGCCCCATTGACATGAAGGATCCAAGCTTCACCATTCTCCCTGTCGCCGTCCGGAAGACTTTGGGCAGGATTTCCTTGATGCTTCTTAGACCAGGTACACTCGACTAAAAAGTGGCTAGGACTTGGGATTTCAAAGCTGCTCGGGGCTGAAAAGAGAGATCAAACTCCCCCAACTTAATCGCCCACTTAGCCAACTGGCCAGAAGTATCAGGACGAGACAGGATTGCTCGGAGAGGCTGATCAGTGAGCACAATTATAGAATGGGCTTGGAAGTATGGTCTGAGCCATCGAGCAGAGATAACCAGGGCAAAGATAACCTTTTCGGCCTTGGAATATCTTTCTTCTGCACCATGAAGCACCTTACTCGTATAGTACACAGGCTTTTGAATGGCATGTTCATCGATGCGGACCAAAACAGAGCTAACCGCCTCCAAATAAGTCGCGAGGTAAAGAAAGAGCTTCTCTCCTTCTTTCGGTTTGGATAGTAGGGGCGGCGTGGATAAGAATTCCTTAAGCTCCTCAAAGCCCGCTGACAGTTTTCTGTCCACTCAAAGCCATTCGCTTTGCGTAAGACTTTAAAGAAAGGTAAACACTTCTCTGTGGATCTCGACAAGAAATGGCCCAAGGCGGCTATCCTTCCGGTAAGTTGTTGTACCTCCTTCTTGCAGGCCGGCCGCCTCATATTAAGAATAGCTTGAATTTTCTCCGTGTTTGCTTCAATTCCTTGCCGGGTTACCAGGAAACCCAAAAATTTCCTGGCGGTGACCCCGAAGGCCCACTTGCATGGGTTAAGTTTTATCCCATTGAGCCGGAGGTTGTGGAACGTTTCTTGCAAGCCAGCAACATGGTTGGCAGCACAAGTGCTCTTCGTCAGCATATCATCTACATACACTTCCATGTTGCGGCCAAGCTGGTCCTTGAAAACCTTGTTCATTAGCCTTTGGTAGGTGGCTCCCGCATTCTTCAATCCAAAAGGCATTACTTTGTAACAATAAATGCCCTTCTCAGTGATAAAAGAAGTATGCTCTTCATCCGGAGGATTCATTTTTATTTGATTGTATCCGAGAAAGCATCCATGAAGCTAAGGAGCTCATACCCAGAGGTAGAATCCACCAACTGGTCGATCCATGGTAGCGAAAAACTATCCTTGGGACAGGCCTTGTTAAGGTCAGTATAGTCAATGCAGATTCTCCACGCTCCACTGGCCTTACGGACCATGACCACATTAGCTAACCAGTCAGGGTATTTTGTCTCTCAAATGTGACCGGCCATAAGCAATTTGTCCACCTCCTCATCTATGGCTCTTTGCCGCTCATGGGCGAAACTTCTTTTCTTCTGGCGGATCGGCCGACATCCTGGGTTGATGTTAAGCTCATGGGTAATTACCCCTGGAGGGATACCAACCATGTCCGTCATTTTCCAAGCAAAGACATCCGCATTCGCCCGCAAGAAGGCGAGGAGCTGGCTCCGAGCTTCAGGGGGAAGGAGTTTGCCGACTTGTACAATCTTCGCTGAGCCATCTTCCAAAGGGTAAGATATCAAATGCTCCACCGGCTCTCCTCTCCGTTCGGTCTCTCTAAAGTCGAATGGCTCGGTGACTGGGGGAATTATTGCCATCTGAGGGCTGGGAGCCAGATGGTAACAGGGCCTCACCGAGTTCATCTCTCCATACATTTCATCAATTCCCTGATTAGTGGGGAATTGCACTAGTAGATGCCTAGTTGATATGACTGCGTCCATCATGTTCAACCCAGGCCGGCCAAGAATGGCATTATACACCAAGGGAACCCGGACCACCAGAAAATCCATCATGACCATGCTCTGGCGCGGCGGTGATCCTGCTGTCGCAGGCAGGATAATCTCACCCTCCACCCGTATAGAGTCCCCTGTGAAACCGACTAAAGGAGCAGTCACATGTCGAAGAGAGTCAAGAGACAAATCCATTCGAAGAAATGCATCATAGGTAAGCACATTGGCAGAGCTTCCACTATCAATTAGAATCCTCCTTACAGGGTATTTAGCGATTGTCATGGAAACAACGACGCTATCATCTTTTACAGCACTACCCCCCGCTATATCTCCCTTAAAAGGGATTACATTTTCTAGCTCCCCCCCTCTTGGCCTCTTAGAGGATGATGCCCCCTCGCGAGTGATCATGACCACCATCCTTTCCGTTGAAGTGTTGTCAATGTTGGCCTGAATAGGAGGGGGTCCCATTAAGGCCGGAACAGGCGGAGTTTCCTTCTTCTGAATGTACTGTCCAAGATATCCCCTCTGAATGAGCTCTTCAATGGCTTGCTTTAGATTACGGCACTCCTTAGTGTCGTGACCGTAATCTCTATGAAAGCGGTAGTAGCGGCTTTTATCACGTGCAGCGCCTTTCTTCAATGGAGGAGGACACCGTAGATAAGGCTCGTTTTCAATTTCATGAGGATATGAGCTTGGGGAGCGAGGAGGGGTGTGAGATGGTCTTCCCTGGGGGCAAGGCTCGTAAGGCGATCAGCCGGACGACGCGAAAGTTGGCCTTCTTAGGAAGAGGCCCGCTTAACTCCGGGCGGGCCGGCCTTTTGCTAGTTCTCCCTTCGGTACCCCTCCGAGATGAATCAGCCTCGTCGGCGTGGATGTATTTCTGCGCACGACTTAAGAGATCAGCATAAGTACAAGGAGGTCTCTTGTCTAGAGAATAGGTGAAGCGGGAGGGGTGAAGCCCCTGCTTCAGAGCCAGAGTAGCTACAGCATCATCAAGATGATAGACCTCTAGGGCCGCCACCTTGAACCGATTCACAAAATCTTTTATGGACTCTCCTTCCTTTTCTGTACAGAAAACAAACTATCCGCCACCCGGGAATCTTCCGACAGGCATCAAAATGGGTTAAGAAAGATCTCTCCAGTTGCCGGAAGGAATCAACACTGCGCGGAGGCAGACAAGAATACCAAGCACGGGCAGCCTTTCGGAGGGTGGCTAGGAAGGCAATACATAAAAGGGCGTCAGTTGCCCCTGGACCTGCATAATAGCCTTGTAGCTTTCCAAGTGATCCAAGGGATCAGTATAGTACCATCATAAGGGTCTAGTTAAGGAAAATGAACCTCTTTGGAATGGGTTCCTCCATAACCCGTCGGGTAAGAGGAGGGCGGGTGTCATAATCTGACCCCGGTTGGTTGTTAAGTCTCTGGCTAAGCTCCTCTAGTCCCCGGTCCTGCTCATTGAGGCGCCTCTCCATCTGGTCAGTCATATTTCCCCCAGCTGGTTCAGGGGAATGAGAGAAGGATCGACGACGCCATCGGCGATGCTCCACGTGGGCTCCTTCCCCCGGCGCCGCTTGACATGAGGGCTGCCCGAGGAGCGGGTAAGAGAATGCGAACCACCTCGGGAGCCTTGAGAATGAGGTTCGGCCGAGGTGGAAGGGTAGAGAGGCCTCACTGGAGGAGACCTCCTCGGACGGACTGTCGGCTGACAGGAGTAGCCGATCTGAGTGGCGGTGGCGGTTCGGGCTGTTGCCTAACTCCTCTAGAATGCTGCTCCTGTAGCTGCTGATCCATTCTGACAAGAGCTTGAACTTGCCATGTAATGGTGGCCAACTGGTCCTGGGGAGTAGCTGGCGCTGGTAATGGTGAAGAAAGAAAAGGGGGGTTGTCCCTTGTCGGTTCGGTTGGATAAAGAGGTTTCCCAATACAATAAGAGAGCAAGATGTGCCCCCCGGACTGATTGGAAGGATTCTCCCCGTCGATCTTGTATCCATATCCAAAGGCTTAATACCGCAACGTCGACCCCTTCCTGGCGCCAATTTGATGTTGTTTGATCACCCAGAAGACTCTACAAGCCTCAGGTATTAATGATCGAGAACTCAGCCTTAAATTTTTGGAATTCGAATGAAAGAAGAAGGATCCAGAGCCTTCCTTTCTTCCTCTTTTTTTTTTTGTCCAAAAGAAGGTCCCCTTCAATAGTATCGCCACTCACCTTATATCTCCCCCTCTTCTCTTCTCCTTTCTTTTTTTCCTAGCGCTCGCCACGTTGTCGTTCTTGATTAGTTGTCCTCGGAATCTTTAGGAGCTTGCTTGCTCACAAAGTTTGGGATCTTCTTCATGATGAAATTTGATCCTTCCGAGGGAATGTCAGAATTCGTGGAAAGTTATCTGACTCTAAAGTAGGTAATCAATACCTCCTTTATCTGAGTTTTTCAATGGACGATGACTTTCCAGAGTTTGTCTTACACGAGTCAATTAAAGCATAATGATGGTCGACGACTTTCGAGCCTTATCCAGACACGACAGTTTATCGTATTAAGTGCTTCTAATATGAGGGCAGCTAGAGAGCTCTAGAAGTAAGACCGGGAGGGGCCGCCTAGGACTCTGGGGCTGCCTAGGTCCCTGGGCCGCCCAAGGCCCAGGGGCCACCTAGGTCCCGGGGGCCGCCTAGGGTCCCGAGGGCCACCTGGGTCCCAAAGGCCGCCTGGGGTCTAGGGGCCGTCTAGGTCTCAGGGCCACCTCCTATGATGGCTAGCCCTATCAAGTTAGACCCTATTTGAAGTCTCATTTTTGATATTCTACTTCTATATTTTTGTTGTTGGATAGGATTGCAATGCCAAAGGTGGTGGTCTTTGCAGTTGTTTGAAGAATTAATAAATTGGTGAAAGTAAAGAAATGGATCTGCTAACTTCTAGTTTTATTTCTATGTAGTATCATTGAAGCTAGAGGTCAACTAACTTGTGTTTTGTATTTTTTTTTCTGTTAGTTCTATGAGAAAGCAAGTTACAATATGGATTAATCTATCAGAACATTTATTGTGTCATCCACATCTTTGTACATGTCCTCTCATCAGTTTAAAATCTGAGAGTTCTCTTCTCTCCATCTTATTAAATTGTTATCATGACATCTATTTTAGGAAGTTAGGAACATCTATCAGATTTAATCATAGTGTGCTCAAGTTGTAATAGTCATTACTTGTGCTTCAACTCTCATTCTTCCGTTACAAGTTTAAGAGTAAATTGATATTTTACCGATGGTTGCATTCTTTGCAGATTTTGTTTGAGTTAGTAAAAAAAATTAAATATGCTAGCCTGATTTGCTCTTGGACGTGAGACTATGGCTAGCTTATGATATGAATTTTGTCTAGCAATATGTTATTTGTTGGAGTGATATAAGGAATACGGTTACATATTTTTAGGTGCGGTTAAGAAAAGGGATAAGAGTGTAGAAGGATATTTTTAGATGGGATTGGATAAGATGGGGTTGGTTATACATTAAAGATATTGAGATTTTTAAGATGACTTAGAATTTTGAAATCTGAATTTTAGATTTTAAATTAATTTTTAATTTTAGATTTTAAATTTTGAGTTTTTGATTTTAAAATGATTTTGAATTTTGAATTTTGAATTTTAAATTGATTTTTAATTATGAATTTTAGGTTTTGAATTTTAGATGATTTTGAATTTAAATTTTAGATTTTTAGATGACCTTAGGATTTTTAAGTTTTGATTTTAAATTGAGTTTTAGATTTTACGATGATTTTAATTTTTGAATTATATATTTTTAGACGATGTTTTAAATTTTAAATTTTGATCTTTGGATTTTTGGATGATTTTGGATTTTTAGTTCTAGATTTTAAGTTTCGAGTTTTAGTTTTTAAGATGATTTTAAATAATGAATTTTAGATTTTTTTGATGATATGTTGAATTTTAAATTTTGAATTTAAGATATTTAGATGTTTTGGTTTCGAATTTTAGAGATTAATTTTGAGTTTTAGATTTTAAAATAACCATGTATTTTCAATTTTAAATTTTAAGTTATTTTTAGATTTCGAGTGATTTTGAATTTGGATTTCAAATTGATTTTCAATTTTGAATTTTAGATTTTGAATTTCAAATGATTTTGAATTTTATCTTTTTAGTTAATCTTTTGAATCTAAATTTTAGATTTTTACATGATTTAAGATTTTAAATTTTAAATTATTTTTAATTTCGAATTTTGAATGATTTTGAGTTTTAGATTTTTGAATTTTAGATTTTTAGATGATCTTTTGTATGTTAAATTTTAAATCTTAGAATTGTTTTTTGATTTTGAATTTAAATTGATTAATTTGGAGTTTTAGATTTTAAGATAATTATGAATTTTCAATTTTTAAATATTTTTGATTTTGAATTTTAAATGATTTTGAATTTTAGATTTTTAGATTTTAGATTTCAAATTAATTTTCAATTTTGAATTTTAGATTTTGAAATTCAGATAATTTTGAATTTTATCTTTTTAGATGATCTTTTGAATTTAAAATTTTGCATTTTAAATTTTTTCAAGATTTTGGATTTTGAATTTGAATGCTTTTGAGCTTTATATTTTTAATTTTTTTTAGATGATCTTTTGCATTTTAAATTTTGAATCTTAGTTTTTTATGTGATTTTAGATTTTAAGATGACTTTAAATATTTAATTTTATTTTTAAATTTTGAATTTTGAATGATTTTGACTTTTAGATTTTTGAATTTTAAATTTTGGCTTTTAAATTTATTTTCAATTTTGAATTTTGAATTTTTTTTTTAAATTTTAGAATTTTAGATGATCTTTTGAATTTTAGATTTTTTTGATGATTTTGGGATTTTAATTTTAGACTTTAAATTTTGAGTTTTTGATTTTAAGATGATTTTGAATTTTGGTTTTTTGAATTTAAGATTTTAACTTGATCTTTTGAATTTCTAACTTTCAATTTTGGACTTTTGGATTTTTATTTTTTATTTTAAATTTTGAGTTTTAAATTTTAGATTTTACATGATTTTGGATTTTGAATTTTACATGATTACATTTGGGTTTTATATTTTAAGGTGATTTTGAATGTTGAATTTTGAATTTTGGATTTTTGAAGTTAAGGCTTCGCTTTTGGTCAATTCAGGCTGGATTTGGGAGTAAGGTTTCACTTTGGATTGAGTCAAACTTGATTTTGGAGCAAAGCTTCGCTGGATTTGAGATAAAATTGGGAGCAAAGCTCTGTTTTAGGTCAATTCAGGCTCGAATTGGGGGTAGGACACTGCTTTAGATCGAGTTAGGCTCGATTTGGGGGTAGGGCTCCACTTTAGATGGACTCAAGATCGAATTGGTAGTGAGTCGAGCTAAGCTCGAGCTAAGAATGGCTCCACTTTAGGTCAAGTCGGGCTTTAATTGGGAGTAGGGCTTTGCTTTAGGCTAAGTTGGGCTCGAATTAGAAGCAGAGCTCTACTTCAGTTCGAGTAGGGTTTTGTTTTTGGTTGAGTTGGACTTGATTTGGGAGTAAGGCTCTACTTCGAATCGAGTTAGTCTCGAATTACTAGCATGGCTCCAATTTAGGTTGAGTTGGGCTCAAATTGCAAGCAGGGCTCCATTTTGGGTTGAGTTTGCATTGTGTCGGCTTGATTTGGGAACAAGGCTCCACTTTGGGAAGTTCAAGCTTGAATTGCAAGCACGGCTCCAATTTAGGTTAAGTCGGGCTCGAACTTGGAGCAAGGCTCCACTTTGAGTCGAGTCAGACTCGACTTAAGAGCAGAACTCTACTTTAGGTTGAGCCAGGCTCGATTTTGCGCTAAGTCTTTACTTTAGGTCGAGTCATGCTTCAGTTGGGAGTAGGGCTTTACTTTCGTTCAGGTTAGGCTCGAATTTGAAGCATAGCTCCACTTTTGATGGAATTGGGCTCAATTTGAGAGCAGGACTCCATCTTGGCTCTTGCTGGACTTGATTTGGAAGTAGGGCTTCACCTTTGTGGCTACATTGCTTTATAAGAAGCAGCTAACATATTCATCAAGAAAGATAAAATATCCATGTTCATCTTAGAAACTTTTAATATATTAATAAAACCTCATTCTTAAATAAAACAAAATGATTCCTTAAATTCTGATAAAACAATCACAAATATTAGCTACTTAGGTGGTCTAAAATCTAACATTGAAATTTGAAAACATGAAGAGCTAAAAGATGCTTATGTTATGCTTGTTGAAAGTTTGTATTACTAGACTATAACCAAAGGAAAACATGTTTTTTATAAGTTAGTGTAGTTAACAGTTTAGGTGGGGCAATAGGGCAAGGTTGGAGATCCCATCCCCTTAGGACCAAGGATGAGGAATGAAGACTAAATTTATTGGCCCGAGAAGGCATGGGACAAGGATGAGGTGGGACATGGGAAGTCGAAGATAGGGACAGAGAGGGCAAACCAACCCCAACCTATCTTACTGCCATCCCTAATAGTCATTGTTCGGTAATTACATTTATATTTTTCAATTTTTCAGATATTACCTATTGAGGGATAATATTAATGTGCCCAGAATGCATATGAGAAGAACATTGCATATAGGGCTAGGAATGGGCTGAGTTGGGCCGGGTCACACTCTTGTCCAAGTCCAGCCTACAATTTTTTCGAGCATTGGGCCTAGAAAAAATTTATAAAATTTAGGCTCAAGCCCAACCCAAGCTTGGGCTGATTCTTTTTTTTTTTTTTTTTTTGGAAAGAAGGTTTTGAGCACTCTGAAGGAGCTCCTTGGCTGAGTTGAGCGCGTTGTTTAATGGGGCCAACATCCAGCCCACTCGGGGATGGAGATGAAGAGCCCGGGACTAACATGCATGCAGTCAGACTTCGATGGCCACTAAGGCTTGGATCTTTGGAGGGGAAGGAAGGAGAGAGTAAAAAGAAGAAAAGGATGGAAGGGAAAGGAAGGGGAAGGAATGGTTGCTCTTCTTCTCTTGTTTGGAAAGGATGAAAGGGAAAGGAAGGGTAATATCAATTATCTTGTTTGGATAGAGAGAGGAAAAAGAAGGGAAAGAGTTATGTGATAATTATATCCCTTCAAAATAGAAAAAAATTGGGGAGTGAAGGAACGAAGAATAGAAAATAAAGGGTATTTTGATCTTCCCATAAAGTATGACTTAAACTTTTCCCCTCTACAGGTTATCCCCGATTTGGAGGTTAACAAATTTATGCTCACTGGGAGGAAAAGGAGGGGAACCGGTTACTCCTATTCTCTTTCCCTCTTTCTTTCACCCTCCTTCCAAACAAGATAACTTGTGACCTTTTACCTTTTTTCCCTTCCCTTCCCCTCTATTCCATCCAACAGACCCTAAGTTGATGGTGGTAGGTGCTGGAACCACCATGATAGAGGACCTGAACTTGGCTTTAGATGGAGTCTTTGCAACTATGGCTAGGGCACTCAATCCACTCTACAACTCCTTTTGCAACAAGTCATCAACAAGCCGGTGCCTTTTCAATCACACTTTTCCCTTCGAACTCCTTGGTGACCACCCTTACTTTGAAATAGGTCTCTCCATCATTATTTCCCCTCAATCCAATATGGCCTGCATGTTGATAGGAAATATCCAAAAGAAGGATTAATTGAGGATGAAGAGGGGAGTAGGGGTTAAAAGTGAGAGTATTGAATCTTAGTTCAGTACTAGTATGGTTAGGTACCTTCGGTATAGAGTGGTATGCATTGATGTACTATACTTTTTTCTTTCATTTATTTGGATATACTAACCTAGAACTTTGTGACTGTAAAATGAATCAGGCTCCCATATTTATGGTTGTAAGGAGGTATATAGTTAATTTGATAAAACTAAATCTAAAGTAAATGCTAAGCTAGAGATTTGGAGAGAGGTTTTAGAATCTAAAGGTTATAAGATTAGTAGAACTAAAACTAAATACATGAAATGTAATTTTAGTGGAAGTAGAAATACAAATGAAGAGAATGAAGATTGCAAACCAAAAGATCTAAAAAAGTAAAAAATTTAGGTATTTGGGATCAATTATCTAGCAAGAAGGTAAAATAGGTGAAGATGTGAATCATAGAGTTAAAGCAGGATGGATTAAGTGGAGTGCTTCGGGAGTATTATATGATCACACATTCCATTAAAATTGAAAGAAAAAATTTATAAAACCGCTATTAGGCCAGCTATGTTATATGGAATAGAGTGTTGGGCGATACTGAAGCAATATGTAAATAAATTAAGTATAATAGAAATGCGGATGTTAAGATGGATATGTAGCAAAACTTTAAAAGATAGAATTAGAAATGCACATATGCGAGAAATGATAGGAGTAGCCCTAATTGAAGATAAAATGAGAGACAACCGATTACGATGGTTTGGACATATACAATGTAGACCTTTAGATGCTTCAATTAGAAAGAGTAATCTTTTAAAAATTCATGATAATGATAGAGATAGAGGTAGATCTAAACTAATATGAAGATATAACTATGTATAATTTGAGTGTCGACTTAGTCCTAAATAGAGCAAAGTGGAGGAAGCATATTCATGTAGCCGACCCATGTAGTTGGGAAAAGGCTTAGATGAGTTGATGAGATGATAGTTAAGAAAAAAGAAAATAGATTTTTCATGTATATACATAAATACATGCACACACACAATAGAGAGAGACAATGTTGGCAAAGAATCAAATCCCAATGATTTGAGAAAGTCATAATAAGAATGAAGAAATTTGGCAATGTAGGAAAGTAACCTTGGGCCCATGGCCATGAAAAGAAAGGTGATCAAATTTGTTGCCAATCAGACTAAATCTTCTAATAATGTAATGGCATGCTAGGAATGTGATCAAGATAGTTTCCAATAATGCTATCTTTCTAAGAATGAATGGCTACAACAAAAACGATGCAATCAGGCTTTATTACTTCTCAAGAGTACCATACTTGGATTAATGTTTTTGTGCCATATTATATAACTAAAGCATTTGTATGTGAACACTAATCTTCCAACAATAAAATGGCATGCTAGGAATGTGATCAAGATAGTTTCCAATAATGCTCTCTTTCTAAGAATGAATGGCTATAATAAAAACGACGCAATCAGGCCTTATTACATCTTAAAGATTACCATACTTGGATTAATGTTTTTGCGCCATATTATATAACTAAAGCATTTGTATGTGAACACTAATCTTCCAAAAATGTAATGGCATGCTGATCAAGATAGTTTCCAATAATGCTATCTTTCTAAGAATGAATGGCTATAATAAAAACAATGCAATCAGGCTTTATTACTTCTCCAGAGTATACTTGGATTAATGTTTTTGCGCCATATTATATAACTAAAGCATATGTATGTGAATAAAGCTAACATCTCTCTATGTTAAGAGTACCATATGGTGTTTTGATTATTCTTCTTCATTAAATAACTCAACTCATCTAAGCCTTTTCCCAACAACATGGGTTAGCTACATGAAATTCTTCATTAAATAAGATAACTAATATTTTGTATATTTGACATTGTCTTTGAAAAGTGAAAAAGTACTTCTAGGAAGGTCAAAAGTTCCTTTGGAAGATTTCAAGATATATGGTAAAAATTTTAAGATAGGTTTATAGCTAATCAAAATGTCAAAAAAAATTTACTGAGGAAGAGTCTCAATTTAGAACTTTATTTGAGGCACATTGGAAAGTTATTTCCACTTAATAAAAATTCTTTAGTGACTCAAAGGTCATGTGTTTATAAACCAAAACAATCACATTTAATATTAATATGATTGCATTGTATTACAATATTACCAACACACTTTAGATTAAGATACAATTTGACTGGATCAAATAAAAAAATATAAAAATTAATATAATTAGAATTTTTATTAAATATTTAGTATTGAGTTAGCTATCTAATACATCTTGAATCACTCAAATCGAAGGTCAATCGAGGAAGTTAGAAGTAATTTTATGAATGTATCATTGTTAATAATTTTTTGATAAATTACTAAAATATTTGATGATTAAGGATGATTTTAATGTTTTTAACCAAATTTTTATATTTTAAAATTATGTTAGATGAGCTAGAAGTTAGTTTTTAGTGAAGAATCTATTTTTGAATATTTAATGGATATTTATCTCTTTAGTTTTCTTAAAGAAATGAGTATCCTTCAAAAACAAGAAAATTTATTAGTTTTAGAAGATTAATATCTTAAGAAAAGTAGGGAACCTATTTGCTCTAGAATTTTTTTTATATAAATAGGGCTCAATTAAGGTCTTTTGATATCAAATTAATAGTTCATGAAGATGAAGAATGTGAAGATGGAAGGATTAGAAAGATTGAAAGGAGCCTATAGTGTGAGGATTAGATTTCATCAATTTTATTTATTCTTTCCAATTTTATTTGAAGAAGTAACTAATAATAAATTAGAGTATTTTATAAATTCTTTATGATTGCTAAAAGGATTACAAACTTTAGTAACTTGACCATAATTAAGAATTTTATAATGTTGCGTGATTACTAAAAATTTATTTTATAATTAATGAATGATTATTTGAATTAAAGTAATTGCTAAACTTTCGTATATTTTATTATTTTGAAATAATTAATTTTGTAATTATTTTTAAATATTATTAAAATTTTAAATTTTGCATAGTATGTTCATTACAAATCTAAATCAAGTAGGCTAATTATAAATTAAAAGATTTTATAAATTTCTTAATTATAAATATCTATTCAAGAATTTATGAATTACTGGTTAAATATTATTATTTTATTATTTTGTATAATCAATGTCTTAATGCTTACTACAATTATTTTTGTATAGCTATTTATTGCAAATACTAAATCAAGTGAGTAGACTATGAATGTCAAGAATTATTGTTATTATGAGAATTTTATTAAAATAAAAAATAAAAAATTATTTGATTATATAAATAAGAAAATATTAATGAATATAGATTATTGATGATAAGACTGAAAATATGAAACTCTCGGTCCATTATATAATGACTAATAACTAATATCAGGATCCACCTCCAGAAGATATATGAAAGTAGAAACCCGCACCCACAAGATTAAATATAATTTTTTGGCTCTATCATAAGGATAAATGTGATCGTAGTTTGTGACCATAGAGTATTTGAAAACTGATTACATAAAAATCTTGGTTAAAGATGACATGAAAACTCTGATAAATGATGACATTAAAATTTGAAATAATGATATGATTATATTATGTAGAAAGTTAGTTTGAAAATATTTCAAAATTTATAAGTATTAGTACGTATATTATTGATATGGGAAGTTGCAAACTGTACGTTATCATTTTTTAAATTAATGATATGTGTTATTTTATAAAAGTATTATGAATATTTACTTGCTTGGTTCACTAATTTATGCTTAGTATTACTGAGTGAAAGTTCATAAAACTCTTATTATTTTTTCTAACATAGAGAAATAAAATGGAAATATGGGCAAGCAATCACTTGCCACGTTATTTAGTTATCTTATTAGTTATAGTTTTTGACTATGTTGATAGTCTATAAATGTTTATCAATTTTAATGATATTGGAGTATGTGATTATCACTATTTTGCTAGCATTATTGATTTAGTGAATAGTAATTCAATTTTTATTACTTGAATTAAATGTTAATATATTGTGATAGATGTCTTGCATGCTATAGGGTATGTGGTGGATTGTTACATTCTATATCTACATTAGGTTAAGGCGTGATAGGTTTATAGCTAATCAAAAAGTCAAAAAAAAAATACTAAGAAAGAGTCTCAATTTAGAACTTTATTTGAGGCACATTTGAAAGCTATTTCCACTTTAATAAAAATTCTATAGAGACTCAAAGTCACGAGTTTAATAACCAAAATAATCATATTTAATATTAATATGACTTTATTATATTAAAATATTACTATGATCATGTTATTATAAATTATTATAATAATGTAATACTATTACAACTATAATGTGATATGACATAATAATTATGTATTATTATATTAATATAGTAAAAAATTATAAAAAGGACTTTGTGTATATATTCTTATAAATAACTAAAATTATGAACATATGCTCTTAAATTTCTTATTTACTTGTGAAGAAAAAAAAGTTAAGAATTTTATTAGTTTTGTATAAAAATTTATAATTCATTCTACTCTATATATACAACTTTCTATTACACTAAATAAAAAAATTACAACTAATTCTCTTAACTTTAGGGACAAATTATTGATTCTGATTTCCTCCACTAAACTTGAAAAGATTATTGACCCGATTTTCTTCACTAAACTTGAAGAGATTATTGATCCTGATTTTCTTCATATTATTGATTCTAATTTTTTTACTAAACTTTCTTAAAATCCTTCTAAAATTACTCATTCGAGATTTTCTACACTTCCCCTCAAGCTAGTGAATATAGGTCTTTCATTCTCAGCTTACTAATATTCTCATAAAATATAGTGTTCCACAACCTTTTTATCATCATATCTGCCAGTTGAAGTCCTGTAGATACATACAGAGTACAAATTAATCCATAATCTAACTTCTCTTTAATGAAGTGTCTATCTCTATGTGTTTTGTCCAATCATGTTGCATTGGGTTATGAGCTATACTTATAGCTGATTTATTATCACAGTATAGTCTAATAGGTTTGCTCCATTGAATCTTCATGTCCTTTAAAATAATTGACCCACAGTAATTCACTACTTCTGCTACCATAGCTCTGAACTCGGCTTTTGTACTTGACCTTCTTACTACATTATGTTTCTTGCTTCTTCAAGATACTAAGTTTACTCTAAGAAAGGTATAATAGCCTGACATTGAGCGCCTATCGACTGGAGATCCTGCGAAGTCCACATCTGTGTAAACTGGTAGATCAATTATAGATCCTTTTTTGAATAGAATTTTCTTTTCTGGATGTGCCTTTAAGTAATAAAGAACTCGGAAGACTGCCTGTAGGTGAACTTCTCTAGGATCATACATAAACTGACTGATAATACTGACCGAATGGGTTATGTCTGGCTTAATATGCCCAAGATAGATGAGTTTTTTGACAAGCCTTTGATACATTTATTTATCCACTGCCTTATCTTCAAGGGTCTTGCTTAATTTGTGATTCTGTTCAATAAGAGTTTCAACTGGTTTGCTAGCGATCATACCTATTTTCTTGAGTAGTCCGTAACATACTTTTATTAGAAATAAAAATTTCTTGTCTTGATCGAGCCACTTCAATTCTTAGAAATATTTTAATTTTTTAAAATCTTTTATCTCAAACTTCTTGACTAAACACTGCTTTAAAGCTTCCTTCTCCACTTCATCATTTTTTGTCGCTATAATGTCAGCTATGTACACAATTAATATAGTGACTCTCCCTGAAACTGAATGTTTGATGAAAAGCGTGTGATCTCCTTGATTGGCAAACCGTCCAAACCAAGCACGTGGGGATGTTTCAACCCATAAAATACCTTTTTAAATCGACAAACTTTATTTTTATCAATCCTATTGAACCCTAGTAGAATATTCATATAGATCTCCTCTTCTAATTCTCCATGAAGAAAGGCATTCTTCACATCATATTGATGTAATTCTTAATCAAAGTTAACATCCAAGGATAACAAAATTCTCATTGTATTTATCTTTGCTACTAGAGCAAACATTTTTTGATAGTTTACTCCATATGTCTGAGTATATCCTTTTGTAACCAGCCTTGCCTTGTAGCATTCTAGAGACCCATTGCCTTAAATTTTACTGCAAACACTCATAGCCCACTGCTTTCTTATTCTTAGGTAAATCAACTAATTCTTAAGTCCCATTCTTCTGTAATGCATCCATTTCTGCCTCCATAGTAAGTCTTTATTCTTTCTTTGATAATGCTTCAGACAATAGTTAGGAATAGAAACTGTGTTTAAAGTTGAAAGAAAACTTCGTTGATTTGGAAAAAAACGTCTCAAAAGATACAAAGTGAGATAATGGGTATAGAGGTCTTTTGGTGCATTCTTGGGTTCCTTTTCTCACGGCAATAGGTAAATCCTAATCAAGGTTAGGAAGCTCGGGACAAGTTGGTTCAAGATCAGTAATAGGTAGATCCTAATCAAGGTTAGGTGGCTCAGTATAATGTAGTTCAGGATTGGAAGGAGGATAATCTATTTTTGGTGTAGAATCCAGGTTTGATTCACTTATTGTTACTTCATTTTCAAAGTTTAGTTCAGAAGGTTATTTTTGTCTTGTAGTCATGATGGAATCTCTTTTCCTTGCATATACTTGATCAAAGAGAGTCAAAGATTTTATCATCTTCTTTCCTTTTTTTTTTCAACTCAGACTGTGGAATTGACTCTCGATATTTAGATTTGGACGACTCAGATGGGGGATATCTCTAGTGATGAAAATTTGACTTCTTATCTTCAAGTATAGATAACTCCTTTGAAGATAAGGAGTGAAAAAATAGGGTTTTTTTAATAAATGTAACATTTAATTTATTATTAAATGGACTTATTTTCAACAAATGAGCATGGGCCAAGCTCTCCTCATTCTCTCTATCCTCTTCACCATTTCTTGTTTCAGAAGGGAGAGATACTAGAGGAGCTCCATCTATCCTCTCATTCTTTTGGATTTATCTCTCCTCGATTGTTGCGACTCTCTCTCTCTCTCTCTCTCTCTCTCTCTCTCTCAGTGGCAGCAAAGAATGTACGACCGGGGTGCAATTTGTCTGCTTGCTTGTTGCGCATGGAACGAGCCGCACGCGATCTAGAAAGGCGCACCGGTGGGCGGGATTGGCGTCGCAACCAGGCCGAGGCCACAACCCAACGCATCCCGGTCCGCATTCAATTCGGTTGTACGCTCGGGCGTCAACGAATCCTATGCTCTTTTATTTATTTTTTATTTTTTTTCAAACCGGATGCCGCTGCGACGCTAATACACCCGCCGACCGTTCCCATTAGATTTTTAATGGTTTGGTAAATAAACTGGAGGGGTTGGTGGTTTCGCTAACATCGGATCAAGGTTGCCGCGATGCTGGTTATCATTCTAAATTAAGTAGACTATATTTGTCTTTACCTGACATGCTGGTGTGACTTTATGTATAATAATAGTTTTTATAGTGCCTTATTAGTGGAACTGCCCAAAAAACAAGATTGCTCGATCTTGTCATCATTATATTACCCGGAAGACCATTTCAAAAGACCTATACATATCTTCAAGTATAGGTCTTTTACGACCTGCTTTGAAGAAGGATCGAGCAGAATGATAGAAGAGGGAGCCGAACTGAAGGTGATCTTTCTTCTACTTGGCTCCGTCCGACTTCCTCGCTAGCCTCGGCCCTTACCGTGTCTTTCCTGATGGGCTCATCAGCTTGGGCTCTTGCCGCATCGCACGCACTGGGGATCCACAACTTTGGCCTTTTTAGCATCGGCCTCCCTAGCGTCGGCCCTACCAGCGTCGGCCTTCTTCAAAACCTTAGCACGCAGGGGCTTCACAACTCTGGCCCCTCTAGTGTTGGCCCTCCCCGCATCAGCCCTCTTTGGAATTTTGGCGACGGCCCTCCTTTCAGTGAGGGACTCATTTCTCGTTGCCTTCCTCTTCTTAGTGACCGCCTGCCTGAGCTCGCGAAGCGATGGCGCCATCCCTATAAAGGCAGGAGATGAGTAAAAAAAAAAAAAAAAAAAAAGAAGAGAGATAGAAGAAAGAAGGAAAAAGGTGAGTAATCAAATGCTCACCACCAGAAGGGATTAGACCGGCGAGACGAAGGTTTTCATCGACCAGAAGCTTATTGCATCGAGGGACATCGGCAGTCAGGAGCTGCCCGAATGCCATTCGATCCCTTGGAGGATAGAAGAATCCCTATTGGCATCAATGTTGGGTGTCCCCCAGCTTCCGCTCACCCCTTCGATATCAGCAAAAAAGAACTTATCCTTTCACCTTTAACGGAGGTGGAAAGGTACAACTTAAGGATCCTAGTAGGCCTAGGAGTGAAGGACCACCAACCTACTGCTTGCGAAGGGTATAAAAACTGCGGAATAAGGAGATGCTGGCCTCTATGCCTTGCAGGTGACAGAGAACCAGAAAGCCAACGATGGTTCGGATCGAGTTAGGAACTAACTGGGAAGGTGTTAGAGAATATCGGTCCAGAAGATTGAGGATGAAAGGGTGGATAGGTAGCCGAAGTCCGGCCTTAAAGAAGGCTCCGTACAAGGCAACTCTTCCGGGATGGGAAGAGGTTACCCTGTCATCAGGAGCAGGGTAGAACAGACGTAGGTTCGACGGAAAACTATACTTGGCTCGCAGGTTTACTATGTCTTGAGCAGACATAGTGGAAGCAGTCCCCTCGGGGGACTCCTTGACAGCACCGGAAGGACCAGCAGCTGCCGAACGGCTCCGGGCGAAGGTCTGCCCACCGGTCAGATGACTCCCAGTTACGGGGCGCCTGACCGGCCGCCGCTCTGCGAAGAGTGGTCGGAGGATGGGGTAGACCATTGGCTTGGTAAGGAAGCGGAAGGCTGAGAAGGAGTTGGGGAATGACCCCCAGAATCGGAAATAGAACAAGAAGGCGAGGAGGCCATGGAGACTAACCTGAAAACTTGAGCTAAGATCGAAGGAGCACGAGGAGAGAACAAACACGGGAGGCGGACGGACGCTTGCAGACTCGAGAGGAAGCAGTAACGTAAGAGAAGGAGGATGGGAGGATAAGGATGATTTTTTCTCTTATAGCCCCATTTCAAATCATCCCATGGCCATCGATCTGGCATGTGTCCACCTTCAAATGGAAGGCGCTTCGGCAGCCTACCGGCGCGAAAAACACAAAAAGCTCCACCAATAGAGAGATGGCGGTGGCCTTACCACGATGATGACGCTCGCCTTTTTACGACTCACTACTCGAGGGAAATCCTCTCCAATCCCAACAGCCCGAACAGACGAAATGATGGCGCGAAAGTTGGCCGCCTAGTGGATATTAACACCCCTTTCACTGGTGATTGTGCTCTCACTCATCTCAGGGGTGGGGGCATCTGATACGGCTGACCGTCTCCTCTGGGTGGTATTATAATCTTTTGCACGATTTTGGAAATAATGATGTGACAGCAAAACCCAGAAATGGAATCTTGGCTCCGGCCTCCAGCGACGGCCTTTGGCTCCGGCCTCCAGCTCCTGCCTTCGGCTCCGGCCTCCAGCGACGGCCTTTGGCTCCAGCCTCCAGCGACGCCTCCACTCCAGCCTTTGGCTTCTGGCCTTCGCTCCGGCCTCCAGCGACGGCCTTTGGCTTCGGCCTCCAGCTCCAGCCTTTGGCTCCGGCCTCCAGCTCCGGCCTTTGGCTCCAGCCTCCAGCTCCGGCCTTTGGCTTCGGCTTCTAGCTCTGGCCTTTGGCTCCGGCCTTCAGCTCCGGCCTTGAGCTCCGGCCTTTGGCTCCGACCTCTGGCGACGGCTTTGGCCCTAACTTGGTGCCTTTCTCGCATACACAATGACCCGCCTCAGGCAACAGATCCTGAGATTCGAGGTCTATTGCCGTGTACCTCGCTCACTGAAATCACGGGCAAGTGCTAGCACGCTCGGAGTTACCGCTACAAGCGGCCCTCATCCAGCAACGGCTTAACCACTCGCCATTCAAAGAAAGTTATCCCAACGAGGAAGATTCGACGGTTCCAACGGAACGAGGTAAATGGGACCCCCCAGACAGGTATAAGAGGAGGACCCAAACTCAATGCGAGGGGATCTCTCTCTCTCTCTCAATCTCTCAATCTATCTTTCACACTACAGAACTGAGTGACAAGTTTACTGATTTGAGCATCGGAGGGTCCTCACCGGGAATACCGGCCGGGGACTTCTTGCAGGTTTCCAAAGGAGGAAGACGACATCTCCATCCCACTTGGAAGCCTACAACAAATCTCAGCGTGCCCGTCGCTCATCATAGTTGATTTGTCCGCATCAACATTTATAACCCTTTTGAGTGGAGGAATACCCCACAAAGACACACCTAAGAGTTCAAGGATCTAACTTTTCTCGGTTATGACTATGAACATGAACAAAAGATGTACATCCAAAAACCCAAGGAGTAAGATTGAAGGTGGAGCATATGTCAGGATAGAATTTAGATAAGACCTCTAATAGACTTTGAAATCCCAAGACCCTGAAAGAAATTTTGTTTATGACATAAGTTGATGTGAGTACAACTTCTCCCTAATATGATTTTAGTACATTTTGTTGAAACAATAAGGTTGTAGTGCACTTAAAAAGATGTTGATTTTTTTTCCGCTACTTCATTTTAATGTGGAGTAGTGATACAGGATGATTCATGTATGATTCCTTTTTTTTAATAATAAGTGGTCAAGGTCTGATTGAAGTAATAATGAGCATTATCTGAGCGAAAGTTCTTTATTTTGATACTAAACTGATTTTGAATCATTGCATGAAAGATAGAAAAAATATGACTCACATCAGAATTATTTTTTAGTAATAGATTCAAGAAACTCTTGTATAATCATTAATAAACGTGTTGGTCCAGATAGCAACCCAAGAGAGGGGGTGAATTGGATTTTCAAAAATTTAAACTCTTTTGAAAGATAACCCCCAGCGGAAATAAAAACTTAGATTCACAAGTTTAAAACTAAACAACTATAAATAGAGAGTTGAAGATAAAGAGACAATCACGGCAAACACAAAAGATTTTATAGTGGTTCGGTGTACCTACACCTACGTCCACTCCCAAGTACCTCTTGGGTCCACACTATAATCAAACTGATTACAGCAGAGTTGTTTTGCAAGCTCACAACTTGAACTTGTTATTTTTCTGGGTGCACAATGAACCCAGCTGGTTTTCAAGGCTCACCAGCACAAAACCTTTCACCACAAGCTAATGCTTGCCCAAGGCTAACAGCCTCAACTGAATCAATCACCAGATTGACCCAGCAAACAGTATTTATTTTTACAAGAAAAACAACTCCTTTAATGAGCAAATATACAATAATAAAACAATAATAAGATATTAGGAACCAAAGCTTGATTCGCAGATCTTGGTGCTTCTTCCTTCTCTTCCTTTGAATGGATCTTCCTTTGAAGATGCTCTTAAGACTCAGAAGATCAGAAAAACTAGGGCTTCTTCCTTCTCTTGACATTTCTTCTAAATAGAACAGCAAAGGCTTGGAATCTCTCTCTCTTTTTTTGGGGAATGAGTATGATCTTTCCTTACAAGTTTTTCCTCTTTTCTTTTCTGATAGATCTCAAAGATTTTCTCTATTCTTTTCTTTTTGCCTCTCTCTTGTTCTTCTTTTTTGGGATGCAATCAACCCTCTTCTTATAGATCCGATTAATCCACAAATAGTGTGAAACTATCCGTTAGAAGCAAGTGTAAAAAGGATTAGATCCATAAATAATAATAGCCGTTGGGATTAAAATAGATAAAGATAAAGTTTAGAGTCGTTCTGACAGTTCTGGAGCCGTGTCTGACATTCTGGAGTCTCTAACTTTTCTGGAGTCGGCTCTAACTTTTCTGGAGTCGGCTCTAACTCAAAATTATTTAATCCACTCGATCTGGAGTCGTCTCTGACTTTTCTGGGGTCGGCTCTAACTTTTCTAGAGTCAGCTCTAACTCAAAATTATTTAATCCGCTCGATCTGGAGTCGTCTCTGACTTTTCTGGGGTCGACACAAAATTCTTCTGGAGTTGACTCTAACAGTCTGGGAGTCGACTCTAAGTCGTGGCCTGAAAATCCATCGTTCTATTTTTTCTGATAGAGTCGGCTCTCACAGTCCCGGAGTCGACTCTAAGTCTGTGCCGTTTTCCGGAGTCGGCTATGTGATTCCATGTGTCGACTCTAATGTCTGCAATCTTACCTTGACATTAGATTCAAACCAGAACTTGATTTGACTCTTGATTTTGATCATCAAATAGACTTATAATCTGAAAAACTTAATCAAAATCATTAGTAACATCAAATGTTATACTCAAATAGTTTTGTTAATCATCAAAATCCTCAATTGGGTCAACAATCTCCCCTTTTTAATGATGACAAAAACTTTGAGTATATGCATTAAAAATTCATTTGAATTGAGAATTATAGATATTGTTAATCTTAGAGACTTCCTAATAGAGATTTGATGCCAATATTCAAAATGAATAAAAATAAACAAAACTTGACATCAATCAAAATGATTTAACTTTTATATGGAGAAATTTATTAAGCTCCCCCTGCATTGAATAGCTCCCCCTATGTAGATAAACTGAATTCTTTCTAAAAAAAATTCTCTCTTCTTTCTATTCTCAAAATTTTCTTCATTTTCTTTCTCTCCCTCTCTTTCTTATATGCATATACACTTATCTCTCCCCCTTTTTTGTTATCAACAATAAGGTGAGTTTAAGAGCAATAAAGAATGTTATTAGAGCGAGAATGTTGATTCGAATAAACATAAAGATAGGAAACTTATTCATTGACATTCAATCAAACAGTCATAGATAAATTTGAAATAAAAGTGTAATATTCATTCAAACTTGTATTCCAAAGCAATATTCATTACATGTATTTTAAAATGACAGATTTAAGTATGTAAATCCTAGATACATGCTAAGAAAGAAAGAAGGTAAGAAATCCTAAGATACAACCTAGGATAGAATATCAAAATCAAATATGCTTATACATAATTTTCTTTAAATGTCCAATCATTTCCATAACATCATCTTTTTGGGTCTTCTTAAAACTTTCAAGACAAGCTTCAATTTGAGAGACGGCGAGGTCGATATCTTTCTTCAGTTGACTGGTAGCATGAAGATAAGTTCAGAACCGTCTGCAATGCCTTCCATCCTTTCAAAAATTTTATGAAGATCAGTGCTAAAGGATTCGACGGAATTGCTAATTGAAAAAGAAATCATGTCAAGTCTTGAATTAATCTCATCCTTTAATTGATTGAACTCCTCTCTTAATTTACACATATCATTTCTTCTTTGACTGTCATACTCAGCCAGTAAAGCTCTGAGCTGACCTATTTGCTCCTCAGAAAATCTTTCAGATGCCAATGCTGACTGATGTGGAAGTTGAGAGCTAGGTCCAGCCTCTGAGGGTCCAGCAGAAGAAGGTCCAGCAGATGGTTCAGGAATGTCTTCTCCTCTGACTTCCTCAACTCTAACCTCTTCAGCTCTGGCCTCATGTCCTCTTTTTATCCAGTTTCCATTTTCTTTTCTAAAGCCCATTCGGTGAATTGTAGAGACACTATAGTAATCTGTATGTCTTAATTTTCTTAGTGGCTCATTGTCCATTATAAGTACACCTTGGCTTCTGAATACCAATGTTAAAACCATACCATATGGCAATGTAGATCTTTTCTTAGTAGCTACCTCCGCCATATAGCCTATCATCATTCCAGCAAGATTTACAGGTCTACCAGTGAGAATGCAGTCCATCAATAAGATGTCTCGCTCCGAGACATATTCAAACCTTTCGATTTTAGGAAATAAATTCTTCCACAGATATTGTGAAGTAATCTGAGTTCCAAATTAAGTTGATTTGCCAAGATTTCCTCAAACTCAGAAACTTCTCTCCCTAACATCCTTGATAGTGCACCTCCTCTATCTTCATGATGATATTCAACAAGGCCAATGGTAGGCATTTCCAATAGATTACCAAGGGATTCGGATGTGATGATTACCTTTGTTCCTCTTACAACACTCACTAAGCCTCCCTCTCCTCTACATAAATCATTATAAAACTCTCTTACTAGGGCAGGGTAAGTAGGGATATCCAAAGAACAAACCTTCTCCCATCCCATTTCTTTCAACAACCGCCCAATAGCAAAGCCCTCCAAAATAAAAAAGTTTAAATCAACTTTTCTTCGGTAGTAATGGCCTTACCAGCTAATTGGTCGACTCGAGGAGAAGATGGTGAGGGTGGAGAGTCATCTTGAGTGGCAGATGAAGACGATGACGAAGGTTGCCTCCGATTTGAATGGCGCTTCGTCGGAACAGTCGAACCACCAATGATAGCATGCTTTTTGGGAGCCATGGGATTCGATTGGAATGAGTAATCAAGGGTTTTAGGGATTTGGAGGGTTTGGAATCAGTTTGGAACAGCTTGGAAAAGGTTTAGGAGACGATAGGAATCGTTTGGGGTCGACTCCGCCCTTTTTATTTTGACCTAGTTCCACTTAGAGTCGACTCCCGAAAAGGAGGTGTCGGCTCCGAACCAGAGAATCGTCAGTGCCCGAATTAGAGTCGGCTATAGAAGCCAGAGTCGGCTCTAATTACCCAGACAGAACATCAAAATAAGAAGGTGTCACTCCACAAACTGCAGGTGTCGACTCCACAATAGTTTCAGAGAAAAAATCAAATTTCAAGGATCTGAAACTGATCAAATTAATCATCAAACTCTAGATAAGTGTTCCTTAATAATTGGGGAAACAATGAATCAAATTTCTAGATAGATTTCCTTATTGGACAAAGGGGATTTTCAAGAAATTATTGAAGTCTAGATAGTTGTTGTCCTTAAGAGTTTCAGAAAATTATTCTAAAGGATCACAAACTCCTAATTCTCCTCTAAGATAGCAAAATCTCTCCTCACTCAAAGGTTTGGTAAAAATATCAGCTAATTGATCATTAGTATTAACATATTCAAGACAAACATCTTTGTTAGTTACATGCTCTCTAATAAAGTGATGTCTAATTTCAATGTGTTTAGTTCTTGAATGTTGAATTGGATTTTTAGTTAGATTGATAGCACTAGTATTATCACATTTAATAGGTATTTTATCAAGTGTGATACCATAATCTTCAAGTTGTCACTTAATCCAAAGGATTTGAGCACAGCAACTTCCAGCTGCAACATACTCTGCCTCAGCAGTGGATAATGCAACCGAATTTTGCTTCTTGCTAAACCAAGAGATTAAGTTACTTCCTAAAAGTTGGCATACCCCACTTGTACTCTTTCTATCTAATTTAGAACCAGCATAGTCAGAATCAGAATAAGCAATCAATTTTAAGGTTGAGTCTCTAGAATACCATAATCCTACATTTTTAGTTCCATTTAAGTATCTAAAGATTCTTTTAACAGCAAGTAAATGTGATTCCTTAGGATTAGATTGATATCTTGCACATAAGCAGACAGAAAATATGATATCTGGCCTACTTACAGTTAGGTAAAGAAGTGATCCAATCATACCTCTGTAATGCTTCTGATCTACTTTCTTACCTACTTCATCCTTGTCCAGCTTGCATGAGGGACTCATTGGCGTACCAAGAGGTTTAGCAGATTCCATACCAAATTTCTTGAGTATTTCCTTTGTATACTTTGTTTGGTTAATGAAAATTCCCGCTTTCTCTTGTTTGATTTGAAGTCCAAGGAAGAAGTTTAGTTCTCCCATCATGCTCATCTGAATTCTCCCTGCATTAGCTTAGCAAATTCTTGACAAAGGAGATTGTTAGTAGCACCAAATATAATGTCATCAACATAAATTTGAACGATTAATAAATCCTTTCCTTTTCTTTTCAAAAATAAGGTTTTATCAACATTTCCTCTAGAAAAGTCATTTTCAATTAAAAATTTACTTAATCTATCATACCAAGCTCTAGGTGCTTGCTTTAAACCATAAAATGCTTTGTGTAGTTTGAAGACGTGGTTTGGAAATTCATGATCTTCAAAACCAGGAGGTTGTTCAACATAAACTTCCTCATTTATAAAACTATTTAGAAATGCACTTTTAACATCCATTTGAAATAAGTTGAAATTCATATGACATGCAAATGCAAGTAGTAGCCTAATGGCTTCTAATCTAGCAACAGGTGCAAAAGTTTCATCAAAATCTATACCTTCTTCTTGATTATATCCTTTTGTAACTAGTCTAGCTTTGTTTCTAATTACTATGTCATTTTCATCTAATTTATTTCTAAATACCCATTTAGATCCTATTATAGGGTGATTTTAGGTCTTTCAACTAGGGTCCAGACTTGATTTCTAGTGAATTGGTTTAACTCTTCCTGCATTGCTAACATCCAATAACTATCTTTCTCGGCTTCTTATAGTCTTAGGTTCTATATGAGATACAAATGCAAGATGATTATTGATATCTCTCATTGATGATCTAGTCCTTACACCTTGAGATGGATCACCTATGATTAGGTCCTTAGGATGACCATAAGCATATCTCCAATCTCTAGGTAGATCTTATCATTTGAGCAATATCAATACCATCATCCTTAGGTAAGTCATCATCCTTAACTTTAGGTTCTTGATCTGAAGATACATTTAATTTTTCAATATTTCTTTCAATCAAAGATGTATCTTCCTCATCATCAATTTTATCTGAACTTGATGCTAAAGACTCATCAAACACTATATGAATGGATTCTTCTACAACTAAGCTTTTCTTATTAAATACTCTATATGCTTTGCTAGATGTAGAATATCCTAGAAAGATACCTTCATCAGACTTTGCGTCAAACTTCCCAAGATTATCCTTACCATTGTTATGAATAAAACATTTACAACCAAATGCATGAAAATAACTTAAATTTGGTTTCCTATTGATCCAAAGTTCATAGGGAGTTTTCTTAAGGATAGGTCTAATTAGGGCTCTATTTAGAATGTAACATGCTGTGTTTATAGCTTCCGCCCAAAAATATTTTGGAAGTTGGCTTTCACATAGCATGGTACGGGCCATGTTTTCTAAAGTCCTATTCTTCCTTTCTACAACTCCATTTTGTTGCGGTGTTCTAGGTGCAGAGAAGTTATGATGTATGCCTTTTTCAAAACAGAATTTTTCAAATAAGTGATCTTCAAATTCAGTTCCATGATCACTTCTAATAGACACTATGGTAGTATTTTTCTCATTAGTGACTTTCTTAACAAATTTCATGAATATTGAGAAAGTCTCATCTTTGTGAGCCAAAAACATTACCCAAGTGAATCTAGAGTAATCATCTACTATCACTAGACCATATTTCTTTCCTCCTAGACTTGTGGTTCTAGTAGGTCCAAAAAGGTCCATGTGTAGTAGCTCTAGTGGCCTAGTAGTTGAAACAACATTCTTAGATTTGAAAGAAGTTCTTGTTTGTTTTCCAAATTGACATGCATCACATATTCGATTATTTCAAAATTTAAGCTAGAAATACCTTTAACTAAATCCATTTTCAATAATTTAGAAATTAGGTGTGTGCTTGCATGACCTAATCTACGATGCCATAGCCAGCCAATATCATTTATCTTAGCATTATTAGCAACTAAGCAATGATTACTTGGAGATAAATTACTTAAATCAATTAAGTACACATTGCCATAGAGTTTACCAACAAGAATAATGCTATTATCAATGGAATTAGTAACAGTGCAAATAGAAGCTTCAAAGAAACCTTGAAACCTTTGTCACACAGTTGGCTAATACTTATTAGATTATGTTTAAGTCCATCAACATATAAAACATTATCAATATGAGTAGATGGAGTAATTTGAATCTTACCAATACCCATGATATGGCCTTGACCATTATCACCAAAA
>UESW01001375.1:254493-486249 GCA_900491605.1 Calamus simplicifolius | reverse complement strand
ACTTGAGCTCGAGCTCGTTTAAATTTAAAAAATCTTATTCAAGCTTGGCTCAAGTTCGATTACAAAAAGCTTGGGCTCGACTCAAGCTTGGTTCGACCTTGCTCATTTAGTATGATTAGAAAGCTCGATAAGCTTGACTTAGAAAAAGCTCATTTCAAGCTCGAGCTTGAAAAGAGCTTATTTCAAGCTCGACTCAAATTAAGCTTGTTTAAAGCTTGGTTCAAGAATTAAAAAAAAAATTGATTCTTAAATCCAAAGAACAGTAGAAAATGAAAAAGACAGAAAAGATGAAAGGACATTTTGTTTATGAGCTTTTAATCGAGCCAACTCGCGAGATCATAATTGAGCCGTTTCATGAGCTCTTAATCGAACTGTTTCGTAGGCTCCTAATTGAATGTGCTTTTCATGCTCAAGCTCGGTTCGTTTATCAAACGAGCTTTAAAATGAAGCTCAATCTTAACTCATTTATATGATAAATCAAACACGAAAGAGTTTTTATCGAGTCGAGCCTTGAGGAGCTCGTATCAATTACAGCCCTGGAAGGAAGGGCTAGCTGGCTCCAGGTCCTAATTGGATGCTGGCATCTCTCCATGAATCAATCACTCTCATTGGATCAAGCTTCGTAATCGTACATCCGTACGGCGCTGGCTGGCCTAAGTTAGTAGATGCCATCGAGGATTAGGATTAAGCACATGATTTTTCTACTCCACGTTTCAGGCTTAGCGTGTCAGACCTGTCGAAGATTCTTGTCCAAGACGCAACCTGATCAGGTCAGGGGAGTCATTTTTCAAACTGATGCCTTTTGGCACCAATTTTAAACGATAGATATGGGATCCAAACATTTTATAAAAATAATATTAAAGATATTTTTTTCTGCTTTGTCATTCCCTCAAGCTTGATCCCATCAGCTGGGATGCTGACAGAGGCCGAGCAAAAATTACCATACGGTATGATGATTTCAGCCAAATGAAATCGCCACACCGTATAACGATTTCAATTAGAGTAAGAATCGCCACACCGTATGGCGATTCCAACTTGGATTGAAATCGCTACATGGTGTGGCGATTTCAGTAATGAAATCGCCACACCATGTGGCGATTTCAACAGTAATCCCCCCGACTGAGAGCCTGCGATCGGGGGGATTGATTTAAAGGGCTGGGTGCCCTTTTCTTTCTCCCATCCGATCCGTTTGAAGCCACGCCGACTCGCTTGAAGTTCCGTTGCTTACCGGAGAGATCGGAGGGATTCTGTCAAAGTAGATACACATTCCATTCTTAAACTGATTTTTATATGCATGAGATGTGTGTTTATACATTCCCTCATTTAAATGATATTAATATATTTTTTTTGACAAAGAAGAAAGCAATATTAATGTTTTATTTTAGCTATGATATCATCATGAGAGATTAAATATTCCATATGGACCTTGGGAACCAATATGTGCTAAATGCTACAAAAATTTATGCATATTTAAATTTTTTTGTTGTTTGTAGCTGATCGAAGATAAATTTTGATCACCTTTTATTCAGATGGAAACTGTACATGTTTTACTATATTATGATGGATCAATTGAACATGGTGGCCAAGAAGGGATACATTATAATCAACCTCCTCGTAAATGTTTGAAATTGAGTACGGGAACATGCTTTGCTGAGTTGGTTGATCAGATACATACAGTTCTAACAATTCCAGAATAGAGACATATCATCAGATTGATGTGGAGATCTCCAACATTGCATCAAAAATATGTGCTTCTTCCAATTGAGGACGACGACGATGTGGAGCACATGTTGACATTTCCCTCGAAGTGTTTCGAATATCGGTGTATTGAACTCTATGTTTTAAGGATGATATTCCAGAGCCATATAGTGTTGGTCATATAAAGAATGTTCGAGACAGTTCTCCTATTGCCCAGCAGCAGGAACATGTTAGGCCTCAAGTGGATTTCCTAATGATTGAGGGATTTATGCCAGCTGTACAAAGTGATGATGTGGTAAACAATCAGTGTAATATTGATAGTCGGGGAATGGAGTCAGACGAAAGTGCAGATGATGAGTATTGGCCTGAACATGACGACTCAGATGAAGAGTCATATGGAGACGTGGTAGTTCATGATACTGGCTTTAGTTCCATTCCTGCATACACTCATCCAGAACCTATTCCAACTCAGGTACATGATCATCAAGCCTTTGCATATGAACAAGTTCCAGAATTTTATAATGAGTTAAATTTGCATGATGGTGGATGTGTCAGTACTCCAAGAGAGTTGCCCTTCAAATCTTAATTTTGGGATCCATCAATGACTGAGTTTGCTAAAGGATTATTGTTTAATACTAAAGATGAACTGAAGAGAGCATGTGAAATGTATCACATCAGATTGGGTAGGGCTCGTTGCACGACATAGTGCTCTATATAAACCAGCCAGTGTAGCCGATCCCCAACTTAAAGCAGCAAATGCCTCCAAGTCTTCAAGAAATGGCACGTATATCAACTTAACTAAATTACCAAAGGTATCCGGAAGAATCACTCCACCAATGATTCGAAGAAGTTGTCCTCTCACGAACTGCTGGACAACCACATCATCCACATCTTCGTTCAAGTGAAGGTCACGATAGAATTGATCGAAGAATGCTAAACGAAAACGACCTTTCGGAAATGCTTCGACGGGAGGTTCAACACCAAATAACCTCCCAAATATAGCCTGCCACTCTGGAATTGTATGGCACGGATCTAACCCAGTAACAGCGGAACCATCAATCCGGAGGCCGCTCAAAATACTTACATCCTGTAGTGTAATTGTCGCCTCACCAAAAGGTAGATGAAATGTGTGGGTCTCTTGCCGCCATCTCTCTACCAGTGCAGAAATAAGGTCGACATCCAGTCGAATCTGGCCAATTTGATATATGCCAAACATCCCGACACGATCTAGGTAGTACTGCACTCGTGGGTGTGATATTCCTGGTGTCTCTTTCCAGATATGTGCGTCATGCCAACGGCATCTAAGAACTGGTAACTCCTGAAATAAAAAAATTTGATACATCCGCATCAATATAAACAAATGTAAATTAATTAAGAACCATCGATCAATAATACATACCTCGCCTTGAAATATGTTCGTTGATCTATGCAACTCTTGCAAAGTGAGAATAGTAGGATCACGAGGCCCTGGATCTAAGACATTATGAGCCATGTCTTGATAATCTGACAAAAGCAACATTTACAAGCAATCAATAAACATAAAAGCAACATTAACAACAAAGAAGACCTTAACGTGATGTGATGTTATGCCACATCTACGGCATATCAGCCGCTATTATTTAGATCTGAATACAACGGATCTTATTTTTAAATATTATGCTTTTCTCCATGCATATGTTTAAGCTTAGCTTCCGCAAATATATTTTATGCTATGCATATACTAAAAATTAGTAGGTTTTACATACATTTAAGGTTTGCTATAAAATGTATAGTTATAGCATGATATACAAGGGCCGAATTCTAGATCAAAGGTGGGACGTTCACATCCATACAACGAAGCAAAAATAATTTATTTATATAGAGCATGGGATATGCTAGATGTCTCTAAACCCACTATTATTCTCAATGCCATATCGATTAACCGATCTAGTTGTCTAGGATTATCGAATCTAGTTGAGAAAATCACATACAAGGGACTTTGTGTACCTTGTAAAGTCTACAAAAAAAAAGATGGATCTCCGGTGGTAGGCGAGCCGCGGCGGAGATCTTCAGTGGTAGGCGAGCCATGGCGGGGGGAATCTTTCCGACGAGCCATGGCGGGGGGATCTCTCCAGCGAGTCGGCATGGCTTCAAACGGATCGGATGGGAGAAAGAAAAGGGCACCCAGCCCTTTAAATCAATCCCCCCGATCGCAGGCTCTCGGTCAGGGGGATTACTGTTGAAATCGCCACATGGTGTGGCAATTTCATTACTGAAATCGCTACACCATGTGGCGATTTCAATCCAAGTTGGAATCACCACACGGTGTGGCGATTCCCACTCTAATTGAAATCGTCACACGGTGTGGCGATTTCATTTGGATGAAATCGCCATATCATGTGGCGATTTCTGCTCGATCCTTGTCAGCATCCCAGCTGATGGGGCCGAGCTTGAGGGGTGACAAAGTAGGAAAAAAATGTCATTTGAAATGACGTTTTCTTCTTTAACATCATTTTCATGAAATGTTTAGATCCTATATCTATCGTTTAAAACCGGTGCCTTTTGGCACCGATTTGAAAAACAGCTTCAGGTCAGGACCCAGCCCATAACTAATAGTAGTACTACTACTGCTACTAATGATGTAACAATTCATGATATTATTTTACATTACTACGGTATTCATTAGAATAGCGATGAGAGAGAGAGAGAGAGAGAGAACAATGAGACCATATTTCTATCTGGTTGAAGAAAGAAACTGGCCGGAACTCATAGCCCATGGTTGTATTAAGTCTCACCGCTGAGGTGGTGGGGAGAACCAGAAGAAGGAAACGGCTAGGGACGAGGCAGAGTGTCACGTGTCACGGATCCAAGCTAAAATTCTGCCAACATTTTGGTTCTAGAAGAGAAGGCCGAACGAACGTCACGGAGCTCCGTTTTGCTCGCCCACCGCACGTACTCCCGTCGCGAGCGCTGGGTGTCGGCCGCGTGCGCGTGCGGGCCCCGCGCACGAGCGGTCGTGCCAAAGGACAGGGCGGAAGCCAATCCAAAAGCGTGGAAGGGTTGGACTCGGGGCTCCCCTGTCGGTCTCGGCTCGTGCGAGCCCCGACGTGACGAGCCATGTGGGACTTTTTGTTGCTCACTGGAATTCTTGACCTCTATTTTGTCGTCTTTTGAGGTCAGACCAGGACGCCCCACAAAGAGAGAGAGAGAGAGAGAGCGCGCGCGCGCGAGCGCGAGCGCGAGCATGCGTGCGTGCATAGGGGAATGAGATGAGATGGGAGTGGGGTGGGGAACGAATGGCAGCCTTCAAGTGCGACCAGTTGCAGCCCAACGCTTCCTCCCACACACTCCCGCTGCTGTCAGCTGACACGCCAACCTCGCTCGCACCAACCAATCGCACAAATTTTGACCACAGTCAAAGAAACCATCGCAATCAGAAAAAGAAAGGAGAAAGCGGACGGTGAACCATCATCCCATGGAGTCTTCTCTTCCCCGGCCCCTTCTCTCTCTCTCTCTCTCTCTCCTCCCTCCATGGGCGGACTTCCCAAGAAGCCCAAACCAGGAAGGGAGTGGGAGCTCCCTTCTCTCCTTCCTTCCACTGTAGGATCCAAGGATACAAAGCCACAAGCCTCTGTTCCACTTACAAGAACATTTATACATAAGTGGTGAATGAGTAAAATGTTAACTACGTTTGTCGATCTAGTAGTCGAGTTAACACCAAGACCAGGAAGAAGAAAGGAAGAAGAAAGCCTCAATGAGACATCTTTTCGCATATATATATATATCACTGTGAGCTATCATCAGTTAGCTACAACCGGAACTTACAATCTAATGAGATTAAGAACTGTCTGATTTATATAAAACAGAAGGGAAAAAAAAAAAAAAAAAAGAAAGCCTAGGAGCTAAAATTAATTCAAAGGCGAGGCACCGCATTTTCTGTTTATATTTTTTACAAGGCAGATTACTCCTCTTTAATTGCTGGGGGAAGCCTTGTGGCTTCTCTTCTTCCTCCTCCTGATCCCACCAAAAGACAAACCCCTGTTCCTCCTCTTTCTCTCGGACTCCCTTATAGTCTCCAGCTTCGGCTTCCACGATCTGCTCCTCACCAACTGCCGGTAATCCTTCTCCAGCGCCTCGGTGGTGCACACCCTCCTCCCCCTTCTCTCCATCTCCTCCATCTCCTCCTCCTCCAGCCTCAGCCGATCCAAGAACTCATCAGAAACTCTTATCTGAAGAGTCCCGGCCGGGGTCTTGTGGATGTCGAACGGCCGGAGGAGTGGGGGCTTCTTGGTGGTGTTCGCGAAGGATGCAGCGAGGGTGACAAAAGAGAGAACGGAGTGGAAGAAGTGGGAGGGGAGGAGGAAGTAGCTGTGGCCGGGCTGGAGCTGGTCGCTGGGGGCGAGAGCGGGGACGCGCTGACCGATGAAGAAGGAGTCGGAGCGGCAGACGAGGTGGCGAGGGTTGTCATTCATCACCTCGGCGGCACCCACCGGCCGTTCGTAGATGCGGACCCGGCAGTCGGAGCCGATGACCCGGACGGGGCCGGCCGGCGAGGAGGAGGGCTTGGGGTTGTGGTGGTGTTCGCCGTCGTCCTCGTCGCCGCCGTCGAGCTCTGGCCGGCACGTGGCCCCCACCACGTGAAAGCACCACGGGATCATCTGGAGGCTGAGCGACTTGAGCCCCATCTATCCCCTCATAGGCCTCAAAACGGACACCAAAGATAAAGAGAGAGAAAGAGAGAGTTGAAAGTGATGATGATATCAGAGGGGACGAGGCTATATAAAGGGTCTGTGTTTTGAGTTGAACGAGAACGCTTTTTTTTTTTTTAAAAAAAAACTTACGTATTATTATCTGTTTTGAATTTTCGTGATGATGGAAAGGAGACGGGACACAGAATGCAGGAGCTAATTGTTTAATATAAACGGCAGAGATCGGGAACCGTTTTGTATTAAAAAAAAAAAGAAAAGGAAAAAAATGCACTGTTCTAGATAGCTTTGACAGTTTGACTGGAATTTTCCGCATGCCTTTATTTTTTTGGCCCTTAGTTTTGTTTTGTATTTGTAATTGAATTAAATTATATAATGCCGAACTATTCGAAGCGCCATTTTTAATTTAACTAAAAGGTGGTGAAACGTTAGGCGGTGATGACTAACTGAGAAGCTGGGTTCCAAGATTCAGGGGCAAAATATTTCTATTTGTATAGTTCAAATTAGAATGAACATGATGGCTTCACTGCTATTGTTGGTCTATACATTAGTGCAACAAAAAATTGTCTTACATAGAACTTGTAGATTAATTAAGGCATGGATTGAAGTTTTGTGGATGATCTTGTAATGCAGCTCAAGCTGCAGTGTAATTAAGCTACATGCAATTCACTTACAAGGACTCCATATCCTCTAGCCAAGGGCACTGTTTGAATGAGTAGGATAACGGCAGAAGAGGAGAGATCATCCTCTATCAATCATATTGATTAGGGCGCTATTGGTATCATTGATAGAAGTTCAATAACAACAATATTATGTCAACATTGCCTCAGACCTCCACTACTTTAGGGAGATCGAGTCTAGGCTGAGATTAGAATCAAGGGATCAAGGTAGGGTGTAACTGAGTCAAGATAGCTCGCGAGTAGTTTGAAATCGATTAAAAAAATACTTGAAATCGACTCGCTGCTTATCAAGTCGAACTTGAGCTCGAGCTACTCGAGTATATTATCGAGTCAAGTTCGAGTATTAAAATACTCGACTCGAAAAGCTTGCAAACTTAAATAAGCTTACTTAATTTTACTATTTTACCCTTATAATTATACATATTTATAATATTATCCTAACTATATAAAACTCCTTTAAATTTTTAGTTGAAAACATATTTTATTTTAATTTAAAAATATTTTTTAAATTTTTATATAAAAATTCGAGTCAAGCCGAGTCGAGCTCGAGTATATAGAGTATTTCATTGAGCTCGAGTTTGAGCTCTAAATAAGAAACTCGATCGAGTTCGAATTGAGTTTCGAACTTCAAATTTTAGAGTCGAGTTGAGCTCGAGCTTGGCAATGTGTCGACTCGACTCGGCTCAATTATACCCCTAGATCAAGGCAAAGGCATGGTTGCAGTGAAGAAAGTGAGAGTTTAGGAGGTGAAAGCAGTTAGAGAAGGAAAGCTATAGCTTGGGAGGTTGAGAGAGAAGAGGTGATAGAATCAAAGTTATGAGAGTTCACGAGGTGCATATGGCTTGAGAAAAAAAAAGTAATAGCTTAAGGCTAAAAGGTCGATAGAAGAGAAAAGAAAGGATAAAAACAATAGCCTAAGGCTAAAAGGTTACGAGGAAGGAGAGGTACAGTAGAGGTGCTCTCGAAAGAGATAGGGTATAGCTAGGGGTGCTCTCAAAAGAAAAGGGGGCATAGCTAGGGAATGGCAAGATTGGGTCACACCCTATACGGAGAGGAAGGTGCATGTAGAGATAACAAAAAGGACTCTTAGAGGATCATGAAGAAGATGGAGCGGTATATAGTTAGAGACTTGGGATGCAAAAGTTTGAAATTTAAACTTGTAGATCATCCTATATGATTGATTTCAATCGAGTTGCAGTAACAAGGCCTTTAGTAATAAGTAGGTTAGACATATATTAATCTATAACTTGCAATCAGCTATAGGTTTCCAAACAAGTAATTTGTTCTAACTTATGGTTATACCTACTATAATAGCCTAGCCTAATGCCCATCAAGTAGAAAGAATGCTTAACCAAAACTAGTATAATAATTTTTTTGAGTAAATCTACCTTTATGATGTCCAAATTGTGTAAGTTTTTCAATGCAATTTAAATCATTCAAAATGAAGATCAAATGAGAAAGTTATAAGTAATTTAATGAATATATATCAATACTAATAAACTTTTGGTAAATTATGAAATTGTAATGTTGTGGCTTATAATTTATAGATGATTTTTTCTAATATTTTTATCCGAATTTTTAAGTTTCCATCTTTTTAAAACAAATATTAGATGGGTTAAAAATTTGACAATTGGGAATTTATTTATAGTTATTTATATGATTGATTTTTTTTTAGATAACTGGTATCTTAATGAAAGTAGAAAATCTATTAGTTTTAGAAAATCAATATCCAATATAAAAATCTATTTATAGATATTTATTTGATATTGGTAGCTATAACTTTTTTTGAGAATCGGTATCAAACCAAAGTAGAAATTCTATTGGTTTTAAAAAATAATAACCCTATGAAAAGCGAAAAACTTAAAATTTTGTAGAACTCTCAATAAAAAGAGTTTAATTGAGATCTTTGATACAAAATCAATAATTCAGAAGTGATGCTCTACTCTAGTGAAGGTTGAAGGTAAATGGAGCCCTAGAACATCAAAATTAGGGGATTAATTAAGTATATGTAACTACAAGTAATTTTATAGTAAGTACATCTATCTCTAATGTTTATTCAAGAATTTATAATGTACATATTCATTTATATATTAAAAAAATCGTATGAATATTGGATGTTGACATTGTGAAAATTATTTATGTATGGCTTTGATATCATTAGAATTATTTATGCCTACCTTGTATAGATGCAACATGATTTTTAAATTCAAGCATGAATATATTTAGAAAAAAAGCATGAACATTGGATATTGACATTATGAAAACCATATATTCATGGCTTTAATATCATGAGAATTATTTATGTCTATCTTATATAGATGCAACATGATTTTAAAATTTATGGATCAAGCATAACAAGTTTTACTTAGAAACAATAATGAATTATGATGCATTGAAAAACAATTTGATATATTGACTATACATGAGTGTATATTATAATCTAAATTGATGTGCAAATGTTTATAAACTTTTGAATTTATTGTATGTTTAGGAATCAGCCAGAAACTAATGTGGGTTTACTTTTTAATCTGACTATAATTCGAACTTAGCTATTAAGGTAGGTCCTCGGTGGCACATATTCTAAAACAAGTTTCTTTCAAGTTTAGCCTATCTTGACTAATCGCTAGTACATTTGAGTTTGTCGACATATTTTTCACAAATATATGAAGAACATGTTTTCTTTCAAGTTAAGCTAATAGAGCAATCATTAACATGTCATATATATCGATATGTTATTTACTTAGAATTATATTTTCTTTTATGCCAAGCTAGTAAAGCCGTTATTGATATATACTGTGTATAATGGTATATCACGAACAAACTTTCTTTCAAGTCTAGTTAGTGAGGTGATTATTAGTATATAGCATCGATTGGCATGTTTTGTATATAGGTCACTCCTTTTAAGACAACCTTATCAGCATATTTAGTCGGGAGTTAAGTCTTTATCAATCACACTATGCAACTGATCATGATCACAATTACAACAATTAGAAAGAGATAATTTTTTAAAATTAAAAAAGAGTTTTCTAAATCAATGGATTGATTAATTTGGAAATTGGTATTATAATTTGGTGTGCATGCTATCTTTTGAACGCGCATCATGGACTTAAAAAGAAAATTATTATTTTCTTTAGATAATAAAGATATTGTATGCAAAATTTATATTCAATATACTTGATATGCTTGATCTAACTAGAGACAGAAATTTCTCACTGTTAGCTCACATGATAATTAATTAATTTGCCTTTCAAAGCACAAAATGAGCAGAGCTAGGGTGCAAAGAGATTTGAGCAAAGATCCGAATAGTTTAGAGTAGATAGATTATTTTTAACACCTGAATTATAAAGATGATTGTAATTAAATAATTATATTATTATATTTAATATCTTCATCAGGGTCATGCTCTAAAGGAGATGCGATCATGCCATATATTTCTGAACAAAGCTGAATTTGAGGTGTGTCACTTGTAGTGCAGTGCAGGTGAAATGTATCAAATAGCTCTGGAAAAGGTTAGGTTTTGTTTCAGCTAATTTAACCACAACCAATTGGATATGCTAGGTAGGCAACAATGTATGTTTTATAATAATTGGTTCAAAATTTTTTTTTTTTTTTTAGGTCTGTCAATCGGCTTCATCACTGGATGCTTCTAACATCCAACTGCAGGTGAGCTGGAGTCAGCACAGCCCCTGGCCCAACTGCAACAGGTAATTATTATTCAATTTGTCATGCTTAATTCTCATTCTTGTGGGACAGATGTGAGAAATAATGGGGCCCAACTCCATCAATGCATGCATCATTTCAGGAGCAGGTTAACTTCAAACCTCTGAGTAGCAAAATCCTTCCAACCCTTGATGATATGAAACCATGTGCATTGGTGTCATCTTAATTAATTAGTACCCAAGTACACGTTTTTAGTGCAAGACAATTGCCACCTCTCAATTCATTGCCCAGGATTCATTGATGGCATTTGTGCACTGATTTCATTTATTGTGGCAGGTACCAGTATCAGTATCGAATCAATCAAGAGTGGCAACATAACGCTCCTGTCCGTATCTCATCTAATTAATCCCCCTTGGCTTAAAAGTGATGCTTTATTACTTGTCAATTCTCACAAATCAGCCTGGTATATATAACCTCGCCTCACACGAAATTCTGCCATTAAATCAACTTTAAGAACAAGTGTAGATGATAATTTAATTAATCTCAAAGTAGTTCTCAATCTATGATTTAAATCAATCATCGACCGGGTCTTTATCAATTATTTCATAAATTAAGCTTTAGAAAAATTGAGATAATTGGCTACTGTCTCTCATACAAGAGCATCTCGGATTAAAGGGAAGTTGTGTTCAAATTTAATTACCAAGTTATTTATCTAGCGGCCATTGGAAGTTATCCATGTGAGGCACCATCAGAAGAAGTACTTGAACATAAAAAAGAACAAGCAAGGGAACTTTGAAGGAAAGTATATATCCATGGAAACACCTACTTACCCGGAGATTCTTCACTTTCTTTTGTATGATTTGATCCAAGCTTTTTCAATATTCATTTTATTTCAATCTTTTTCTTCTTGCATGCAAAATCCAAAGTGGATAAGGTGTATTAAATAATTGTTGGATGCGATCTAGCTATTTAATTTGGTGATCTCGCCCAGTATACTACTGGCTTAGATTGACCAAACCAAACCAAACCATCCTTCCCGTTGCTATCATAATAAAATTGGAGTGTTTTGGAGTCAAAGAATGGCAGCTTAATAAGAATGAGACGTAGATGGCCAACTTTATATATTCACCACACGAGGGGGGACCATGGCTCCTTTTCAATGCACTCCCCCATCCTCTTTAAAAAGCCCAAGGTGGGGGGAGGGAAGGAGACAAAGTCCAATTAAGCTTCCCACATATATTATACTGCCAGCAGGTGTTCAAAAAGCCAAAGGCATCTTTTCAAATCTCTCCTCCCTCCTCTCTTTTCCTCCAAGCTTCCACGTGAAGGAATGGATAGATCCGACTCCTATGCGTACAAAAGGAATCCCTCTTTTTCCTCCCTCTCCTCCCATTCTACGTGGCCTTGGTCTGAGGAGAGGGTGACACCCTACTCCAATTCCCATAGTGGCATGCAATCTCTCTCTCTCTTTGTGATATAAATAATTGCTTCACCTTGGTAGGGCCTTAGGTCTCACTTTGTCCTACTCCTTGATGCAAGGAATTATTAACAAGGAGGCAACCATTAAGAATACGTTCCAATGTCTCCTATACGTACAGAAGTACATGATTCACGCATGGGTTCTTGTCTGCCTACTGGTGAAGAGAACAAAAATTTGAGAGAATCTTTGGTGTCATTGTGCTGCTATTGTACATAACAAGGGAGACAGATAAAATTCATCTTGTGTACCGAAGAGATGTTTGATGCGCCATTATGGCATGCAGGGATGGTATTCCAAGATATTGGTTGTCTAATTGAAGAATAATTAGGAACATTTGGAAGGATTGAGAGAATAATTAAGGAATCAAAAAGGATAATTTGAATGCTAAAGCTCCCATGAATTCTGTAATATTATGATTTGCGTGCAAATCACTTTTTAAATCGATCGTGGGTTAGCTTGCAATTGGATTAGTTTGCAATCTACTCAACCTCCAATGGACAAGCATCACCAACTTAGTGACCTGTCGAGGCATCATCATCTCCATAATTATAAACTAAATGCCAACCGATGGTATAAGCAAGAAGGAGAGACAAGTTCTAGGGAAGACATGCAGGAGAAATTTATGCTTCTTTAATATCCTATAATTTGCTGGCAGCTTGTGGCTTCGGTATTATTGATTTCTCTGTTCTTTCGATCAAGCTCTATGCAGTCTGGACCGGTATTTTTTTATGCTATTAGGACTTTGCATGTTCATAACTTGATTATTGAGGGCGACACTTTTACAGTTATCCGTTGGATTCAGAAGGATAGCTGCTATCAAGCATCAGTCAATCCCCCGCTCCTCGACATTTGGGCTAGTCTGCAGGATGTTGACAGTGTTCAGATCCATCATGCCTATCGTGAAGCCAATTCTGCGGTTGACTGGGTAGCGACGACTGTGGCTCATCATGTGGGATTTTGGGTTTGGAAACAGGATGGTCCTTGTCCTTCTGTTCTTAATCAAATATTGTATTCGGATCTATCTGGATTGACTCGCACTAGAGTAGTGTGATCGCCCGTTTGTATCAAAAAAAAAAAAAAAGAATCCTATAATTTGCATAAGATCATTGTTATAAATATATGCAGTTTGTGAGTAGAGATAAAATTGAAGGATTTCATTTTCATGCCGACAACATGCCATTGGTATAAACTAATGATATTATCATATGTGAACTAATGTCTAATGTATAAGGATGACATTGTTATAATATTTGCTACTACAAATAGATAAATTTGCATCTTAGCAAGTACTTAATAAGTCAACCAGCTCATTAGAAGGCTGATCATTCCAGCATATACTATAGAGAAGAGTCGCCATCTTAGAAGCAAAATAATCCATCGTTTAGTTTCCTTCTCTCAACACGTTTGATTAAAACCGTATCCTTCAAAGAAAAAAGCAACTACCTAATACATTGTAGATAGGGATAGGGATAACTAGAGAGATTCTTCATCCCCCAATTACCATAACTGGGTCATCTTCTACAATATAGCTGGTAAATAAAGGAAATGGTAGAATCTTCTTTATCCCATACCAAACAATTATAAGTTTAATAACAGGAATTAAAGAAGCCGATGTACGACAAGCACCTTCTAAAACAAATCTACCATGATAATCCCAAATGACATAAGTCACGCCTACATTTGAAGAATAAGAGAGTCATTAAAAATAAGTTTGATCCAATTCAAAAGTAGGGAACACTAAGAAACAAAAGGCATATTGGAAATGTTTCCATTGGAGGAGTCAATGCCCTTGGATGCCTTATGGAAGCAATGATTGAAAAGCTTTGAAGTACTTGAGGAAGACTAGCGGTATACAATATACTCACTTACTTATTAGGTTGTGATGACGCCCAATCACTGATCTTGCACGTCGGGAACAGATGGATTTTTCAGGCTCCTCTTCACCAGGTTACCTGCAAAGAGTCCCAGGATCATAGAGGATTCTCTGGTGGGACCCTCCGATGCCCAAGTTAGCAATTAAGGTCACAGCCGAAGAGGAGCTCGAATGAGCTCTTTTTAGATGAAAAGGTGCTCCAGAGGAGAAGAGAGTTCTCTCCGGGTCTCAAGATAGCGATTTTTCGGGGATTATCGCGCATACCTATTTACTGAGTGGATTTACCTTTTTATAGGGATTGACCCTGGCACGATCACAAGGGATTCCGTGAGGAGGGAATGTACCAGAGTTCTTGGGAGTTGCGTGAATCCACGCTGGTTGGTGGGTCCTGTCTCATCGGAAAGGGAGAAAGCGGTGGTTGGTGGGCTATGTCCCATCAGTCAGCGGGGCTGTTGGGTAGTTGGGTCCAGTCCCATCAGCAACGTGGCCAGCGGGTAGTTGGATCTGGCATTGTCAGGCGGCACAGGTCAGAGAGGTAGCGTCCCGAGCTATCAGGGCCGTGTTGGGTCAGGTTTGGAGGAAACCGGGAAGTCTCGACTCTCTTGGGAGAGCCGAAGCTTATCTGGGTCGGCCAAGGGTGGCTGGGGCCGACCTTGCTGAATTGGACATGCCGAGGCGGGGCCGATTCGACGATCCTGGAGACGCCAAGGGCTGAGCAGGGCCGACCAGGAAAGGTCGGGGCCGACTCGGCGGGCTTGGAGATGCCGAGGCCGAGAAGGGCCGACTAGGAAAGGTCGGGTCCGACTCGGTAGACCTGGAGATGCCGGGGCCGAGAAGGGCCGACCGGGAAGAGTCGGGGCCGACTCGGCGGGCTTGGAGACGCCGGGGCCGAGAAGGGTCGACCAGGAAAGGTCGGGGCCGACTCGGCAGGCTTGGAGACGTCGGGGCCGAGAAGGGCCGACCAGGAAAGGTCGGGTCCGACTCGGTGGACCTGGAGACGCCGGGGTCGAGAAGGGCCAACCGGGAAGGGTCGGGGCCAACTCGACGGGCTTGGAGACGCCGGGGCCAAGAAGGGCCGACCAGAAAAGGTCGGGGCCGACTCAGCGGGCTTGGAGACGCGGGGCCGAGAAGGGCCGACCGAGAAAGGTCGGGGCCGACTCGGCGGACCTGGAGACGCCGGGGCTGAGAAGGGTCGACCGGGAAAGGTCGGGGCCGACTCGGCGGGCTTGGAGATATTGGGGCCAAGAAGGGCTGACCAGGAAAGGTCAGGGCCGACTCGACGGGCTTGGAGACGCCGGGGCCGAGAAGGGCCGACCAGGAAAGGTCGGGCTGACTCAGTGGGCTTGGAGACGCCGGAGCCGAGAAGGGCCGACCAGGAAAGGTCGGGTCCGACTCGGCGGACCTGGAGATACCAGGGCCGAGAAGGGCCGATCGGGAAGGGTCGGGGCCGACTCGGCGGGCTTGGAGATGCTGGGGCCGAGAAGGGCCGACCAGAAAAGGTCGGGGCCGACTCGGCGAGCTTGGAGACGTCGGGGCCGAGAAGGGCCGTCCGGGAAAGGTCGGGGCCAACTCAGCGGACCTGGAGATGCCGGGGCTGAGAAGGGTCGACCGGAAAAGGTCGGGGCCGACTCGGCGGGCTTGGAGACGCCGGGGCCGAGAAGGGCCGACCAGGAAAGGTCGGGCCGACTTGGCGGGCTTGGAGATATCAGGGCGCACCCATGCTTTGATTCTGTCGAAACTACCCTTGGGGCCACATTAGCCACATCAGATGCCCCCCCCGCCCCTGAGCGCTAAGGGCCACGCGTCTGCAATCCTTTGGGCGAAAGGGGCGCGAAAATTTAAAAAGAACGATTGCCTCCTTTAGTGCGCTTTAAATGGGCTGATGTGCTGGCGCTTTGTTTCGAGGAAGGGTCACTTCGAATATCTCCCGTAATCATGCGTTAGGTGGCGATGACGTTGGCACCGGATGCTTCGGAGAAAGAGCCCATTGGGTGACGGGAAAAAAGGTGAAGGCATCATTACCGCTCCGTTTTCTATGGCCCGCGATTGGCCGGGGATCGCATCTTCTGGAGTGGATCGAGACGGCACGCCTCGGGCGCAGGCGTGACTTTCGGCTGGCAGCCTGCAACGCAATGGGCGCGCGCCAGATGGCGGGATCTGGGGCGGCGTTAGCTGGAGACGGGGGGCTATAAAAACCCCCCAAGGGCCTGTAGAAACCTTTACGCTGCCATTGCTTTCTTCTTCTACTTTCTTCTTCTTTGAGTTCTCCTGCGACCTGAGTTTTCCAACTCCCAGGTTAGTTTCATCCCCCTTTTTTACCTATGGACCACCGTGCCATTAGGGAGGGCAAGAGACCCGTAGAAGAGTCTTCCCAGTCTAGCAGTGAGGACCAGGCCCCTGTAGCTAGAAGTCGCATGCCTCCGTCGGTGGGCGGTGTAGTCATTCATGGTGAATCGGGGGCAGCAGGACCCCCGATCACCTCTGGTCCTCCTATTAGGGCAGTTCCCCTGTCCTCTCATCGTCTGGCGCTTCCTCCGGCGGTGAGTTCCAATCCAGCGGGGCCAGCTGGGGTGGCTTCCACCATGACCTCTAAGGATATAGAGGCCCTTGGAGCTAAATACTATGTCCCTGACTTTATTGACCTGTCCACGCCGGGGCCCGAGGACAGGGTGACCTCCGACCATCCAGGCCAGGTCGCTCTGTACGAGGAGTTCTTCCGGTGCGGGCTGCGCCTTCTTTCCATCCTTTTTTCCTTAATCTCTTAGATAGATATAGGTTAGTGCCGGCGCAGTTGACTCCGAACTTGATTCAGATCATTTGCGCCTTTGTAATCCTCTGCCACTTCGAGGGGCCCGCCCAGGGCTGTCCCTGTTCCGAGCTTTCTATAAGCTTCGCCGCCAAGGTGAGGGTGCCTGGTGGGCATTTACCGCCAGGCCGGTAGAGCCTTTCCACTGGGTCTCCCATCCAAAGTTAGGGGGTGGAAACCTAGATTTCTCTTTGCCCATGTCGAGGGGTTAGGGCCGCTTGGAGGGAGCCCGATACCAGCTCCAACGAAGATTCCACCGTAGGGGATAGGGATAGGGAGTTATTCACCCTATTATCCAACTGTCAAATTCCCAATTACAAGGAACTCCTGTCCGAGGAGAACCTGGTAGAAGCCGAGTTAGCCCCGTCGACCGGTGAGCTTGGCGCCTGAATCTTTCTGTCCGTCCTTCGATTTATTGCATGCCGCTACTGATGCTCGTTACTCTTTTGTGCAGCAATGAGGGTTTCTGCCAGCGACTTTGAGGCCGTTTTGAGGTAGAAGAGGCAGGCGACTGGAGAGTCATCCAGGGCGAAGAAACCCCGAGGAAGGGAGCCGACGAGGCCAGCCGCAGCCCCATAGCCCTGACACCCGCGGGGGAGCCGGCGAGAAGAAGCCGGTTGTAAGGGCGGCCCGGAAGTCTGCGAGGGCCGAGATCGAAGAAGGGGAGATACCGGCCACCACCGAGGCAATGGTGGTGGTTTTGGATGGAGAGGAGGAAGCTCCCGCCGCCGCCGATGTGCCCAAGGCGGGGCGGGTCACTGTTGCTGTTGGCCCTCCAGCCGCTATCGAGCCGGAGAGAGAAAGTGCTCCCCCAACCGCCAGTGAGGGGGAGCGGGTCGCCAGGGAGGCCCGGAATGGGGCGGAGGCGACCGAGGAGCAAAGGGGGGAGTTGGGGAGCTCATCCCGCCAACCGGCTAGGCGCCCGGCCCGTCCCCAAGCCGAAGGCCCACAGGTGGGGCAGACGAGGCTGGTTCCCCCGATCAGTTCAATGGCGGATGGCGCGCAGGCCTTCCGCCTCCTGTCAGGGGTCCGAACGCCGAGCTCGAAGAGGAGACGTGGGGGATGAGTCACTCCGCGCTCCTGGACATGGTAATGGTTTCTGTGTCCAGGTAAATTTTGAGCACTTGTAATTTTCTCATATTTCTTCTTCTTCTTCTCGTAGCTGACATGTTTCCTCTGCTACAGTTGGTCACTAGAGCGTTGGGCCTTCGCGAGGCGCTGGCCCACTCTTCTACCACAATCTCCAAGGCCCTGGCGTGGGCCGACAAGTATAAGAAGGAGAGCATGGCGCAGGCTGAAAACCTTGCTCGCCTGCGCCAGGAAACCTCGGCCCGCGAGGAGAGTTGGGCCAGTCGCATGAGGGAGATGGAGAGCCGGTCGAAGTCGAAAGCGGCGGGCCTCCGGCTGAGGCCAAGATGGAGCTGGCCTCAGAGAGATCGAGGGCCGCCGCGGCGCAGAATGAAGAGTTGACTCAGCGGCTCCAACGTGCTGAGGAGGAAACTCGGATCGGTGGAGAGAGCGGCCGCCGCGGAGAAGGTGGCGGCAGAGGCTGCAGAGAGAGCGGCCGCGGAGAAGGCGGCGACGAAGCGGGCTTGGAGAAGGCCGGGGCGGTGGCCTGCGCTGACAAGGCCAGCGCCCGTGCCGCAGAGGCCGAGAGCAAGGCCTGGGAGGCTGAGGCCAGGCGCAGCGGGCCGAAGCCGAGGCGGGGCAGGCCGTCCCCAACTACAAGGCCTCGCCGGAGTTCAAGCAAGAAGTCGTCGAGGCCAGCCTCGATGCCTATGTTCAGGGCTTCGAAATGTGCAAAGTCAAAGTATCCGCGGCCCTCAAGATCGACATTGCTGAACTCAAGATATCCGGCCTGGGGATTCTGACGAGGAGCCTGCGGAGAAAAAGGACGAAGGGAGCCCGGCCCCGGCGAGCCATAGGCTATATTTTTTTTCTTTACTTTATTGTATGTAATCGGCCTCAGGCCCAATTTTGTATCCTTCTTCAATAGTCAATGAAAAAAGACTTTTTCCCCAAACTTCTTTGTGCTTCGATCCATCCCGTCTTCCTTCTTCTGAGAAAAACGCATTACTGTGCCTTACTTCTTGTAGCCAAACCGTATATGCTGACGACGTTGAAGCCGAATATAGTATCTTTTAAGATGCTTCACGACTCCGAACTTAGCCAATATTCGAATGCGTCTCTAGGATGTAGGCCAGCCATATGAATAGTCACTTAAGATGTTTCGTGCTGTCGCAGGCTGTTCGCAAGAAGGCTTGCTTACGCATGAGTCCCCAAAGGCTTGGAAAGATTTCTGGGCGGCTTGACGCCAAGCCTAACTTTGGAGACGTCTGGATTGACCAGAGATGGTTGAGTTGATTCTGCCATCGTGAGGGGTTTGCGTGTTGCCTGAGGGGTGGCTCGATCGGGTACGAGCTGCTAGGGCCTTATCCGACTCGGAAGCACCGCCGTGCCGGGGCCGAGTGGTGTCTCGTTAGCTGCGGTGCCGGCGAGCTCCTTTTGAACCACTTTAGGGGTTTGTGTGCCGCCTGAAGGGCGACTCGATCGGGTACGGAGCTGCTAGGGTCTTAACCGACTTGGGGCACCGCCGTGCGGGGCCGAGTGGTGTCCCGTTAGCTACGATGCCGGCGAGCTCCTTTTGAACCGCTTCAGGGGTTTGTGTGCCGCCTGAAGGGCGACTCGACCGGGTACCGAGCTGCTAGGGTCTTAACCGACTCGGGGGCACCGCCGTGCTGGGGCCAGTGTGTCCGTTAGCCGCGATGCCGGCGAGCTCCTTTTGAACCGCTTCAGGGGTTTGTGTGCGCCTGAAGGGCGACTCGACCGGGTACGGAGCTGCTAGGGTCTTAACCGACTCGGGGGCACCGCCGTGCCGGGGCCGAGTGGTGTCCCATTAGCTGCGATGCCGGTGAGCTCCTTTTGAACCGCTTCAGGGTTTGTGTGCCACCTGAAGGGCGACTCGATCGGGTACGGAGCTGCTAGGGTCTTAACCGACTCGGGGGCACCGCCGTGCCGGGGCCGAGTGGTGTCCCGTTAGCCGCAATGTGGCGAGCTCCTTTTGAACTACTTCAGGGGTTTGTGTGTGCTGAAGGGCGACTCGACCAGGTACGGAGCTGCTAGGGTCTTAACCGACTCGGGGGCACCGCCGTGCCGGGGCCGAGTGGTGTCCCGTTAGCCGCGATGCCGGCGAGCTCCTTTTGAACCACTTCAGGGGTTTGTGTGCTGCCTGAAGGGCGACTCGACGGGTACGGAGCTTCTAGGGTCTTAACCGACTCGGGGGCCGCCGTGCCGGGGCCGAGTGGTGTCCCGTTAGCCGCGATGCCGGTGAGCTCCTTTTGAACCGCTTCAGGGGTTTGTGTGCCGCCTGAAGGGCGACTCGACCGGAGCTGCTAGGGTCTTAACCGACTCGGGGCACCACCGTACCGGGGCCGAGTGGTGTCCCGTTAGCCGCGATGCCGGTGAGCTCCTTTTGAGAGATTTGGTCCTTGGAGGGAGGGAGAGTAGGCGTTACGTCAGAAGGGACCCCCTTTATTGCTCACGCCCTAGGGGAATACATTATTGATAATATTGGCGAAGGTTATCCGCATTCCAGGTGTGGAATGGGTTATCCATCGAGCTGTTCTAATTTGTATGCCCCCGGTGGAGTGCCTCGGCAATGCGATAAGGGCCCTCCCAGTTGGGGGATAGTTTGCCCCCCTCAGTAGGCTTTGAAACCTCAGCTTTTCTCAAAACCAAATCTCGCGCGGAAAACCTTAAGGCGAACTCGCTGAGGGAAAGTCGCCATGCGTAGTCTTGCCCGATCATGCGCCTCGTCGATGAAGTCCAAATTAGCCCGAATCAGCACGGAGTTGTTTCCTTCATTGAAGGACTCCACGCGTGGACTGGGTAGTCCAATCTCGACAGGAATGACGGCCTCGGATCCGAAGGCGAGACTGAAAGGAGTCTCACCCGTCGGGGCTCTGGGGGTTGTGTGATAGGCCCATATCAGCTGGGGAGCTCCTCCACCCAACGACCTTTGGACCCATCCAACCTGGTTCTGAGTCCTCTAAGGATGGTGCGGTTCATAACCTCCGCCTCCCCGTTGGTTTGGGGGTGGCCAACGGAAGTGAATCGGTGATGAATGCCTAGCTCACCACAGAAGGCTTTGAATGCTTCGTTGTTGAATTGGCGGCCGTTGTCCGTGACAAGGGTGTGAGGCAGGCCAAAGCGGCATATGATTGACTTCCAAAAGAAAGCTTTGACTTTGCCTTCAGTGATCTTGGCTAACGCTTCGACCTCGACCCATTTGGTGAAGTAATCGATGGCGACTAACAAGAACTTCCGTTGCCCAGAAGCTGGGGGAATGGCCCGAGAATGTCCATTCCCCACTGGGCGAAGGGCCATGGAGCCGAGAGCGGGTTCATCGGGGTAGACGGTTGATGTTGGATGTGTGCATGGCGCTGGCAACCGTCGCATTTCTGAACTAATTTAGCATCCTCCCTCATAGTGAGCCAAAAATATCCCTGACGGAGGGCCTTTTGGGCTAAGGATCTGCCCCCCAGATGGTTTCCACAATGCCCTCATGGATTTCTCTGAGGATGTAGTCGGCGTCGGCGGGTCCCACGCACTTGAGCAGGGGATAGGAGAATGACCTTCTGTATAGACGCCCATCGAGAAGGATGAATTTGGAGGCTTTCCATTTGAGCAACCTGGCTTCGTTGCGGTCATCAGGGAGTGTGCCGTCAGTGAGATAACGAACGTAGGCGTCCATCCATGTGGGCTCTTGGGTGAGCGGAAGGATTTCCTCGCTACCCTCTATACTGGGTCTTTCCAAATATTCAATGTAAGCATCCCTTGCCATACTGTCGGCAGAGGTGGCCAGACGAGAGAGGATGTCGGCCTTGGCATTTTCACTTCACGGAATGTAACTGATATTGAAGTAAGCCAGCGAGGAGGTCAGGAGCCGAACCTTGCCCAAGTATTGAGTCATAGCGGGGTCACGCCTCATATTCCCCATTGATTTGCCCAGAGACGAGTTGTGAGTCCGTGAAAGCTCTGAGATGCTTTATTCCGAACTCTTGGGCTAGCCTTAACCGGCCAGCAGGGCCTTCGTACTCAGCTTGATTGTTGGTGGCTTCAAATAGAAACCGCAGGGCGCATTCTGTTCTCTCTCCGCCTGGTCCGGCAAGAATGAGGCCGGCACCACTTCCTTGAGAGTTCGATGCGCCGTCCACATGAAGGATCCAAGTTTCCCATCTTTGCCTGGCTCTGGCTCGCACTGCTCCTTGGCAACCTCTTTAGCCATCTCCTCTGCCCAGGTGCATTCAACTAGGAAGTCGGCCAGAACTTGAGACTTCAGAGCCGGTCGAGCCTGGAAAGAGAGGTCAAATTCTCCCAGCTTGATGGCCCACTTGGCGAGTCGTCCTGAGGTATCCGGACGAGCCAGGATGGCTCGCAGGGGTTGATCCGTGAGCACCACAATAGGATGGGCTTAAAAATATGGCGGAGACGCCGAGCGGAGACTATCAGGGCGAGGATGACCTTTTTCGCTTTGGAGTACCTGACTTCTGCGTCATGGAGGACCTTACTCACATAGTAGACAGGCCTTTGGGTTCCATCAGTGTCGAGACGCACCAAAACTGAACTAACGGCTTCCGAAGAAGCAGCTAGTAGAGAAAAAGATTTCTCCATCTCTTGGCTTGGATAGGAGCGGAGGAGAGGACAGAACACCTTCAACCCATCGAAGGCCCTCTGGCAATCGTCAGTCCACTCGAAGCTATTCATCTTCCGCAAGGCTTTGAAGAAGGGCAAGCATCTCTCGGCCGATTTGGAGAGGAAACGACTTAGAGCCGCTATCCTCCCAGTTAATCGCTGCATTTCCTTCTTGCTGGACGGTGGCCTCATGTCAAGTATGGCGCTGATCTTCTCTGGGTTCACCTCGATCCCCGCTGGGTCACTATGAAGCCCAGGAATTTGCCTGCGTGACCCCAAAAGCACATTTCTTGGGGTTCAGCTTAACTTGGAAACGACGGAGGTTGTTGAAGGTCTCCTCTAAATCGGAGACGTGATCAGAAGCGCGGGTGCTCTTTGTCAGCATGTCGTCTACGTAGACTTCCATGTTTGGCCTAGCTGGTCCTGGAACACTCTGTTCATCAACCTTTGGTAAGTTGCCCCGCGTTTTGAGGCCAAAAGGCATCACTTTGTAGCAATAAATGCCCTTTTCTGTCACGAAGGAGGTGTGCTCTTCGTCGCTGGGGTCCATCCTTATCTGATTGTATCCGAGAAGGCATCCATGAAGCTGAGGAGTTCGTGCCCGGAGGTGGAATCTACCAGCTGATCAATCCTTGGCAGGGGAAATCTTTTGGACACGCCTTGTTGAGGTCGGTGAAATCTATGCAAATCCTCCAGCTCCCATTTGCCTTACGCACATGACCACATTGGCCAACCAACTGGGGTAGTGTGCCTCCCGGATGTGGCCGGCACTGAGTAGCTTGTTGACTTCCTCGTCAATAGCCTTTTGTCGATCAGGAGCAAAGCTTCTCTTCTTCTGGCGAATTGGATGGTGCCGCGGGTCAATGTTGAGCTTGTGGGTGATCACTTCCGGAGGGATGCCGGGCATATCCGACGCTGACCAGGCGAAGACGTCCGAATTAGCCCAAAAAGGCTAAGAGACGCTCCCGGTCCTCTGGAGGAAGGAGTCCACCGACACGGACGGTTCTTGCCGGGTCATCTCCAAGAGGGAAGGTCAAAAGATGTTCAGCTGGCTCTCCTCCTTTGTTAGAGTCTCTGGGGTCGGACGCCTCAAAGGTTGGCTCAGCTTCCAGAGGACTTGATGCCGCGTGATAACAGGGCAGGACTGGGCTGACCTCACCGCGCATCTCCCCAACTCCTCCGCCTGTGGGGAATTGCACTAACAGACGCAGGTGGAATAACTGCGTCCAAAAGGTTCAAACCTGGATGCCCTAGAATGGCGTTATACGCCAAGGGAACCCTCACAACCAAGAATTTCATAACCACTATGCTTTGACATGGCGGCGTTCCGGCTGTCACAGGCAAAGGTATTTCGCCTTCAACCCTCACGGAGTCTCCAGTAAAACCGACCAAAGGGGTCGCCACAGGCTGAAGGGAGTCCAAAGATAATCCCATCCGAACAAAGGCATCGTAGGTAAGGATGTCAGCTGAGCTGCCACTATCAACTAATATCCTCTTTACAGGGTGCTTGGCGATCGTCATAGAACGACGACGCCTTCATTGTTTACATTATCTATGACAGCATATCCCCCCCCGGAATTACATTACTCGCCTCCTCTCCCCTCGGCCGCTTAGATGCGGAGGTTGACCCCAGGACACCATTCCGACCGTCCGCTCCGTGGGCATTGTCGACCGGGGCCTGAACAGGCGGAGGCCCCATGAGGGTCGGCAGCGGCTGCGTCTTCTGCACATATTTGCCGAGGTAGCCCCGCTGAATGAGCTCCTCGATGGCCCGCTTCAAGCTGTAGCAGCTGTCAGTGTCATGGCCATAGTCCCGGTGGAATCGGCAGTAGCGGCTTTTGTCGCGGGGGGACCTTTCTTCATGGGAGGAGGGCGCTGGAGGTAGGGCTCGCCCTCGATCTCCATCAAAATGTGAGATCGAGGGGCAAGGAGAGGTGTGAGCTTACTCTCGTCGGGGACAGGGCTTCTACGCCTGTTGTCGGTCAGCGAGGCGGGTCAGCTCGCCGGTGTCGGGGAGGTCCGTTTGGTTCAGGGCGAGCAGGCTTGTGGCTGGAGCTCCTTGAAGATTCTCGGCGGGTGAAGTCGGCTTCATCCGCACGGATATACTTTTGAGCCCGGAGGAGGAGGTCGGAATAAGAGCCCGGGGGCTTCTTATCCAAGGAAAAGGTGAAGCGAGACGGGAGGAGTCCTGCTTCAATGCCAGTCGCCACCGCATCGTCGAGATGGTAGACCTCGAGGGCGGCAGCTTTGAACCGGGACACGAAGTCCCGCAGCGACTCTCCCTCCTTCTGACGTACGGAGAAGAGGCTGTCCGCCACCCTTGGAATTCGTCGGCAGGCATCGAAATGCGCTAGAAAAGCCTTCTCCAGCTCTCGGAAGGAGTCGATGCTGTGAGGGGGCAAGCGCGAGTGCCACGCGCGAGCGGCCTTCCGCAGAGTAGCGGGAAAGGCCTTGCAGAGAAGGGCGTCTGAAGCGCCTTTAACCTGCATCATTGCTTTATAACTCTCGAGATGGTCGAGAGGATCTGTCGTACCATCGTATGGATCCACCTGGGGAAATCGAAACCTGGAGGGGACAGGCTCCTCTAATATCCGGCGGGTGTAAGGAGGACGGGTGTCGAACTCTTTCTCCGGCTGATGGTTGATTTTTCTGGCGAGCTCGTCCAGCCGCCGGTTGTACTCCTCCAGGTGTTCCTCCGCCTGTCGGTTGATTGTTGGGGCCCTCCGAGATGGCTCGGAGGAGGAAGAAGAAGATGAAGAAGACAGAAAGGGAGACGGAAGTCGGGGCTTCCGCCTTGGCTCCTCTTGATAATGGCCCCGAAGGGATTTTGCTGGGACCATGATCAGGAGACCGCGGCCGCTTGGAGGGCTCGCGGCGGGATTTCCTCGGGGAAGCTGGGCGATGACCGGCCTCCGCCTCCCACCGGCCGGCGCTTCTCGCCTTGGAGAACCTCCCCTCGCCGACTGCTGACTGGCGGGGGAGCGGTTTGGTGCTGGGTGGCCACGAACTGCTGCTGTTGGAGCCCGTGGACCATAGCAGTGAGTGTTTGGACTTGTTGGGAGAGGGTCGCCAATTGCTCCGCATTTGGGGGCTGCGTTTGGTGGTGGGCAGGTGACTGGAGGATCGGCAACAGGGAGGTTGGCCTCTTGTTGCCTAACTGGCGGGGGAAGCCCCGCTGGACAGCTGATGGAAGCATCCTGAGCTCGTGTCACCACCATGGTTCTGAAGAGAGAAGAGAGGGGGGGGGGGGGAAGTAAGTTTGCCCGATGTAGCACAGGGAAGCCCTGGGATACTTGCTGCGTTTTACACCCACGCACGCCCCCTTCCTGCCAATCTGATGACGCCCAATCACTGATCCTGCACGTCGGGAACAGATGGATTCTCAGTCTCCTCTTCACCAGGTTACCTGCAAAGAAGTCCCAAGACCGGAGAGGATTCTCCGGTGGGACCCTCCGACGCCCAAGTTAGCAATTGAGGTCACAGCCGAAGAGGAGCTCGAATGAGCTCTTTTTAGATGAAAAGGTGCTCCAAAGGAGAAGAGAGTTCTCTCTGGGTCTCAAGATAGCAATTTTCGGGATTATCGCGCATACCTGTTTACTGAGTGGATTCACCTTTTTATAGGGGTTGACCCTGGCATGATCATGGGATTCCGTGAGAAGGGAATGTCCGCAGAGTTCTTGGGAGTTGCGTGAATCCGTGCTGGTTGGTGGGTCCTGTCTCATCGAAAGGGAGAAAGCGCGGTTGGTGGGCTACGTCCCATCAGTCAGTGGGGTTGTTGGGTAGTTGGGTTCAGTCCCATCGCAACGTGGCCAGCGGGTAGTTGGATCTGGCGTTGTCAGGCGGCGCGGGTCAGAGAGGTAGCGTCCCGAGCTACCAGGCCGTGTTGGGTCAGGTTTGGAGGAAACCGGGAAGTCTCGACTCTCTTGGGGGAGCCGAAGCTTATCTGGGTCGGCCAAGGATGGCCGGGGCCGACCTTGCCGAATAGGACGTGCCGGGGCGGGGCCGATTCGATGATCCTGGAGATGCAGGGGCCGAGCAGGGCCGACCAGGAAAGGTCGGGGCCGACTCGGCAGGCTTGGAGACGCCGAGGCTGAAAAGGGCTGACCAGGAAAGGTTGGGTCCGACTCGGCGGACCTGGAGACGCCGGGGCCGAGAAGGACCGACCGGAAAGAGTCGGGGCCGACTCGGTGGGTTTGGAGATGTCGGGGCCGAGAAGGGCCGACCAGGAAAGGTCGGGGCTGACTCGGTGGGATTGGAGACGCCGGGGCCGAGAAGGGCCGACCAGGAAAGGTCGGGTCTGACTCGGCGGACCTAGAGATGCCGGGGCCGAGAAGGGCCGACCGGGAAGGGTAGAGGCCGACTTGGCGGGTTTGGAGACGCCGGGGCCGAGAAGGGCTGACTAGGAAAGGTCGGGGCGGACTCGGCGGGCTTGGAGACGCCGGGGCCGAGAAGGACTGATCGGAAAAGGTCGGGGCCGACTCGGCGGACCTGGAGATGCCGATGCTGGGGCCGAGAAGGGCCAACCAGGAAAGGTCGGGGCCGACTCGGCGGGCTTGGAGATGCGGGGCCGAGAAGGGCCGACCGGGAAAGGTCGGGGCCGACTCGGCGGGCTTGAAGACGCCGGGGCCGAGAAGGGCCGACCAGGAAAGGTCGGGACCGACTCGGCGGGCTTGAGACGCCGGGGCCGAGAAGGGCCGACCAGGAAAAGGTCTGGTCTGACTCGGCGGACCTGGAGACGCCGAGGCCGAGAAGGGCCGACGGGAAGGGTCGGGGCCGACTCGGCGGGCTTGGAGACCGGGCCGAGAAGGGCCGACCAGGAAAGGTCGGGGCCAACTCGGCGGGCTTGGAGATGCCGGAGCCAAGAAGGGCCGACCAGGAAAGGTCGGGGCCGACTCGGCGGGCTTAGAGATGCGGGCGCACCCATGCTTTGATTCTACCGAAACTACCCTTGGGGCCACATTAGCCACATCAAGTTGTGTTTGATGCATTGCCAGCAATCCTAAATAGTAATGTGCATTACCTACAAGATAGATGACCACTGAATGGATTACTAGTAATGTCGATTAATGTGTTTGGTATACACAGGTAATGTTACAATAATATTAATTACTGTGTTTGATATGACAAACAATATTATTAATTTAATTAATTAATTTAATATTTAAAAAATAAAATTTAAAAAGTAATTTAAAATTAATTTAAAAATTAATTAATTAATTTTTTTAAAAATTAATTTTTAATTAATTTTTTTTTTAATAATTTTAATTAATTTTTTATAAATTTAAAAAATAGTAATTAAAATTTTTTAATTTTTTAATTTTTTTCAATTAGAGTTTTCTTATAACTATATGTTTTGTTTTTGTTTTAAATTTTTTTATTCGATTTTTTTTTCTATGGGCGAATAATACCACTGTTTATTTTTTTTGAGAGACGAGAAAGAGATAATGGTGGCGAGATGGGAGAAGAGAGAAAAAGAAGAGAATGATTTTGTTTGAAGAAAGGATAATTTTATTTTTACAAAAGAGGCATGTGCAATTTTGTCAAAAGAAAAATTTTTAGATTAATATATCCGGTAATATGGATAACCATCTTCTCTTGAGGTAATATGGATTACCTAGATTACCACTACAGGATAGATTGCCATTCAAAATATGTACCAAATATGGTTACCTGATAGGTCCCATTTAAATTATTGATAATCTAGATAGATTACTTGCTATCAAACGCCCTCATAAAGTCTAACCATTTATTGATTATTGCAACCATCTAAACTATAAACAAATATAAGGTGTAGGAAATTAATATTTTTCCCTATTTTGACTGTTATTTTATATTTAGTCTTTGTTAACAAAATATTTTACTCATGCCCTTTCATTTTGATGACTATTTTATGCTTTGTCCCTAATACTATCCATGCATATATAGAGAAAGAAGTTTATAAAAGAGTCCATATAAAATAGAGACAAATATAAAGTGGCAATCAAAAAAAAAAAAAAAAAAAGGATTAGGTGTCAAGTCCTCCATGCAAAGTTTTCAATGATGGATCTCTTGTTCTCAACTATGCATTACCTTCCTACTGGTTTCTACACGTGGAAACATTTAGATGAAACCTACTCAAGCCACAATTTACCACATGCATGACTTTACTATGGTAGCACTACACGAGTTGAATGTCTTCAAAGAGAACAATAAGACATCATATATCATGTCAGATCAAGCGAAAGGATTGAAATTATTTGCAAGTCTAAAGCTCCATTGCCACCCTAAAAAACGCTTTACATTTTCAAGAAATCACTTTGAATGCAAGGATATGGTGCATTACTTTGATATTAGACTTCTAACAGCTCCATAGAGTTTCAGAGTTTAGCTAAGATAGCCTCCATAAGAGATCCAAGTTTAATTAATTTCATAGTGAAATAAGAGCCATGTTTCTGGGTATTGAGAAGTCATATCACTCAAAACCAGTAAAATAGTATCATTTAAAAAATCCAAGTAATTGCACACTTTTACACTCACATATTCTTCTTTTTTTTTTTTTCCTTTCTTTATTTTCTTTGCAGAGAGAAGATTGGGTACTTGATGAAAGGTAGCATGGAAGAGAAAGCAAAGCAACTTCATTTCCATCAGTCTAGACAAAATATATCGAAACCCCTTTGGCTGGGTTACACTAATTCTATATTTAAGGGCTCGAATAAGGGAAATCTTATTAATATTGGTACTAAAAGTAAACCTTATTTTTGGAGAAGATGATCAGTTTTGGAAGTGCCCTCTTCCAAATAATTGTACCTCTTGGCTTGGCTTGGCTTGGATTCCCTTGCAGTAAGGTTAACAGCCTGGGCAACTGGATAGGGGATGCTTCCAAAATTAAGGAACGTGTAGCAATGAACAAAGAATGCATCCCATTTTCCAATCCGATCTAATGTTAGTGTTGACAATCCTGCAACATTGCGTGTCAGGCATGCCTAACTCTTTCCCCAGAAAAAGACAATCCTGCAACACTGTAGATAACTGCAAGAACCCATCACTCATATCCTCCGGGATCTAATCTCAGAATCCAAAGTTGTTTCATCTCCCATGGTTAACAGCAACTCCATTTGATTATAAGGTAGTAGTTGTGTCCTGTGCAATTCCAAACAACCCTGGGAATGGATCAAAGGAGGCAGTTCCACCATTTAGAACAACTCTAAATGGCACAGAAGATTCATTCTGTTTATTTGGAGAACACTTGATCCAAAAATGAGAGGCAACTGCCATCACCCATTTAGTTTTGGATTTATAGCCATGATTCACTAGAGTAACCATGAAATCAGGAATGCATCACAATCATTAGTGATGAGTTAACAAGATTACTGTAATATTTCTATGAAAAGCACAACTTGAGCACCTTTAAATCATAAATCAAGACTACCATGCATGTCTAAGCTTTTAATTAAGGCAGATCCCATCTTCTCGCCATGATTTGCATCAACAAAACCAACATATATATATAAATATATATTGATGGCATCAATAAAACCAACATACTTTCTCAAAAATATTTCATGGGAAGTCATATCTTTTGTTTTATATTTTTATATATCATCATCAACATGATGATCATCATCGTTTTGGTAGATTAGCCTTTAGGTTAGTGGTAGACAAAAACGAGCAGCTCTTTCAAGGCGAATCCCATTGCACACTAGGCATATAGATTCTATGCTCCTCATGATGCCTGCAAGCATTTAGCATCCACTCCACTACTGCAAGAAATTAATATGGTGTCAAGAGCTAGCTACTTAATATTCTAAATTGAGGCTTCGATCACACCCTTCTGAGATGCTCCCCCCCTCCCTACTCGAACTATTGGATTCCCACCTCCCACCCTTACGAATCCTTATTCTTTTCCTCCTCCTGCTCCGAGACAATTAGACTACCTCCTCTTAATTTTTTTTTCTCTTGCAATTTTGAGTTCTAATAAACGAAGAAGATGTTATTCCTCGAATCAAATTAAGTCCAGAAGGTGGAACGCCTAACCCCATGTCCATCTGGAGTTGAACAAATGTCAACATAGGCGTCTTGTGGACTCTCAGCACTCAACGGAAGGTACATCAGGGAAAAGCCTATACTGATGACTCTCGTGCAACACCTGGCTTTGTTTTGGGCCCAACTCAACGCAAGTTGCAAGGCTTTTTTTTTTAATTTTTTTTCTAAGTAGTACTTCCAAGGAGCGGGTGTGGTCTCTGTTTGTCTTCTCCTTTTTGTCCATTTTTTCCCAAAGCAAATGCGCACACCTTTATGGTGTCAGTAGGAAGCGTGCGAAGGCTTTAGTGTTGTCTTTTGACCACGAAAGCAATGGTTGGCTCTAAATTGATGTGTTCTTTTCGTCTGTTTGAAGGTTCAAAGGGAGTTGCTTTACCTTGTGGTGGCAGGAAGGAAGAAGACAAGATGGAGCTTGGTTGTAAAGTCTTTAAATACCTTCCCACTTTCACCATGCAAGCCACATGCAAAAGGACTGCTACAAATAGGATTTGGTTGCTAGGCTTTAAACTTCATTTTAAGTTACAGAGGACTGACTACCTTTCACCTTGCCATGCAATCCACATGCTAGCTAGTCCTGCATGAATAGAATTAACTACTATTAAGTGGTGATGCAATTAAAACCAACAGTTGAGGAGGGGGAAGGTGGGAACCCAAATTGGGTAGGTGAATCCTTGAAGGAACAGTGGAAGTAGGCTGGAGTTTTAAAGTATATCACATGCGCCATGTCCCTCTACTTTCATTCACACACACACACACACACGTATAACAATAATAATAACAAAACCTTATCTCAAATTAGTTGCATCTGCTGCATCAATCATTTTTTTATATATATTTGCTTGATTTACACATTTTTTTAAGTTATAAACATATTTAATTGAGGACAAAACTTAGCAGTGATATGAGTGGAAGGCAGTAGCATTAACTGTTTGGAAGAGGTGATTTTCTAAACCTGGAGATTTGGAGCCTTGAAGGATGTGATTGGAAAAGGTGGGCAGGTAAACAGCCAAAGATATACATTTGTATGATCCTCAAAATCAATCTGAGAGAGGATAGAATCCAGTTGGATGTCAGGACGATCATATGCATGACCTGATGAACATACTCTTGAGTCCTCCTCATGTTCATGTTTTCATGTGGTTCTGTTTAGTTTGACCATCCACTGTTCATTCAGATGGATCCCAATCAATCATGGGTGATATTGAGCAAATGCTGGAAGCTAGGACTGAAATACACTGGCGTGGGATTTTGAGGATAAGATTTTTTGACCATTTTCACATCGCCTTGAAAATTGAAACCTTAGAATCTTCAGCATCTGTGAACGTTTTGGAGGAAAAGTCGCATTCCTGATGCTCGAAGGATAGCTTGGGGATAAGCTTATTCTGGATTTTTAATGGCCCTTTGGACCCAAAAAAAAAAAAAAGGGAATCCAGAATTTTTCCTCCAAAATCTTCCTCTATTCTCGCAATGGTTAGGAAGATTCTGCTTTTCCTTCGAATCTTAGGTAGTATTTGAAATAGGGGATAAGAGGGAATATCCGGATATCCCCTCTTATTCCCAAAAGCCATAACTATAAGGGATAGCAAGGAATAAAGTTAACCAAAGGGATAATCCATGGTTAATCATGGTTAATCATGGGATATCCCCTCAATTTATTCCTAGAAAATGCAGGAATAGCTGATTATCCCTCCAAATAAGAGTAAAAAAAGGTTATCATATGGATTTACCTTTTTGTATTTGATATGATCAATGGGATAGCCAAGGGATATCCCTAGAAATAACTAGGGGATAAATTCTATCTCATACATTTATCCATGAATAATATTTTTCCTATCAACGCTACCTTAAAGGTTGTATTGCCAAGGCTGCTGGCGCTCACATCTCACATCACTCTGAAATCCGTGTTATTATACCCGCTTGACCAACTTCTATATATTCATAAATATATAAAATTAGAGGAATTTCTCTCTCCTGTTCCAATTGCACACTTGATCAATCTCCATTTGTTCATGGTCAATTTATCAACAAAAATTTTAATTGTAAATTGAAATATTGGAGCCAGCAAGACTACGTCTCAGTATGTTGCGTATCTTGTAACAATTGTGCAGCACACGTCAAGCGAAGAAAATCCAAAATTTGGAACCAAAAGCCTAGACGGATGCAAGGGATGACGCTGGAAAGAGTAGCTTAAAAATCGAGGTATTTCTATTCTCAGTTGGAAGTTTTTTTTTTCACATTATTATATACGACAAACTTTGACGGTAAGACATATTTTATTTAACGCAGTTTCTATTGCTCACAAAAAAAAAAAGAAACAATTTCTTCTCTTGAGACAAAAGTACAAAGTTCATGCCCTCTAAAAGAATTGGTAGGGAGTTTGCACAGATCATGGCGGAGATATTACTGGCCTAAGATCATGCGGATAGACCATCTGAGCTTGTCGATGCACACGTGATGCATGATAAGATTTATTGGATCATCGTTTGTGCGTCAGCAAACATGGGCTATCAATTCGTACGATCGAAAGGATGGTGCAATAAGACTTTTCCTGCTAGCTTGGAACTCACTTCAGCCTTCAACAGTAACTTCATTGCCACACGGCAAGCCATCATTTCCTCGTGGATAGCAGCTGTTGATCAACGCTACCCTCCAAATGTATGACACTGTTGGTTGAAGTGAACGAGTCCAGCTGCCAGAGCCAAAACCTACCAAGAAATGACCTTTAACAACCATGGTGACAACCTACATGTGAACCATTATAGAAACAAATTCATCAAAGTGATTTCAGCCATGCTGGTTATTGATGCAATAGGGGCAGGTCTTCGCTGCAATTGAAAGGATCGTATGAGAACACGCTCTTTCCTTTTAGTGACAATAACAAGAGTACGGTATGACTTGGCACAGGAAGCTGAGGAAATTTCATCAGCGGTGAGTCCCAAGGATGGCAAAGGGTGTTGGTCAAAAAAGCGAGATGGAAATTTCTCTGGACCAGATCCATCACCTTTATAAGCTTTTCCCTAGTTCTTGAGTTCCACTTAGCAGCAAGATGATATAAACCGTAGGTGGGTGGAAGGTCTTCTTGCCGAGCACATTCTCGAAGTCCGGATTCTCTCTTTTATTAGTAGTTACATCTACCCTGTTTATTCTTCTTTTGAAAGAGTTCTTTGAAATCATCAGGTGATGAGAAAGTCCCTCTGAAGTAGTGTTTTGTATGGATGGATGGTCGTCATTCACTTCGACACACCCTCTTCTAGCCAGTCACTCCTTTAGAATATCTATCCTATTTCTTTAAGTCAGCTCTTTTGCTCATGTTTTAAGTTAATCAATCCTACTACAATGAGAGCCTCAGAAAGTTTACCATGTCAAATAACTGCAATGAGAATTTCTTCACAAATGGCATTAATCGAAGATGCTTCAGCATCAGTTGAAGCAGGAAAATCCGACAAACTAAAATAGATGAAATTGCAATTGTTATCAGATGCTGATAAACAGCTGTAGGAGACTGAAACATTGAAGAGAAACGGTAACCGACCAAATGACAGTAAAAGCCCATTTATTTTCATAGGAAACCTCTCAGTAAAAAGATGCTTCGCCATAAAATCAACCTATGAAATTGTATCAACCAATTTGTTTAAGCAACTGACACAAAAATTTAAAGAGATAATATGTTCATCCCCACAAACAGAAACATGAAATGTGAAACAATCTTAGGAGATCCATTATCCATGAAATCTTGATGATGATGCAACTGTCTTATGTATAACGTGTAAGTGACAAAAATTAATTTAAGGGCCAAACCAGTACAAAACTACACTCGTAAGTTTTGGGGTTTGCTCTGCGGACTACATAGGAGTTGGAGAGTGCCTGGAACTACCTTATTGAGAGATGTGAAAAGCAATGTCCCTTCAAACTTAAAAAAGGAACAGTAAAGAAAATAAAACAACAAAATGGACGCATATAAAGATAAAAAGTAACTCCCCTAGTTCGTTTCACTACCTCTTTTCCCGGCTATATTCCATGACTCTCAATAGTTCTACCTCACAACCAGTTATAAAAACCGCTATCTACCGGCGACCACCAGCTTTTCTTGCTGGTGGAGCTGAGTCCTCATCATCAGATTGGATGTCCCCATACTGCCACATCTTCAACCTCTCCCGTTTAGCTTTTTCTTGGAACTCTTCCAGATTATCAAGTGCTGCCTTTCGTTCCTTGGTGTCCCACCTCTTCTTTCTTTCTAGCCTAGCAAGTCCTTCCTGCAGTACAAAAACGTCAATTTCCAGCACAGAAAAAGGGCATCAAAAGCAACAAAGAGTTCAGTCCAAAATGTTTACTGCTTATGCTATTCTGCAAAGGCTCAGTGATGTCATTGTTTAAAGTTTCGGTGGTAATTCTAAACACATGAACTTATAATACACTAAGGGAAAAAACCAGTGAATATGCGGCAGGCTGAAATACAAATGATCTATTAAAATCAAATCCCATAACAATAACAGCATGCACTTCGAAATTATTTGGTAGCACAGAAAGGCTGATTTTACTGGGTGCCTGAAAACAAAGCCACTTACTTTTTTTGTCTCAATCTACTTTAGAAAATGAGTTGCAAGTAAAGAAACAACTTCAGACAAAATCTACACACCAAAAAATGATCTGGGGCCGATCAATGTCAGAGATAGTATAAAGGTCTACCGTATTGCATAAACATTAGAAATACATGTTTTGTATGCTGCCACTTTTCTTTTAATCTTTTATTACTTCAGATTGAGCATAGAAATTCCAATATACATGCTCCATACCAAGGTGGTGTTATGCCTGCTGAGCATGGCATTTCTAAATGTATTTTAGTTGCCTTCATCTCAAAAGATAGAGGTATGCACTCAAAGACGCCCTCAAGCTTTAATGTTATTACCAGTTTGGGACCTCTTGAAACTTCAAGCCTACTAATGAAGTTCCAAACATCAATGCACCAATCGTGACCCTGGATAAAATCATTATGGCAGCTTGAACATAGCCCATCTTGGCTAGCATTAGAAACTAGCCAAGTCACTCCTAAATTTGACTAATCTGCTGCTGATGGACTTGAGGCAGCCTTCCCAGGCTGCTCCCAGACCTTGGGGCTCTTGATCCTTGAGAGGAACTCACTTTGGACTAGCAGACCTTTGCCACCGCATTCAAGCAAATTCATCTGCAAGATATGCTTGGTGCCAGAAACATGAATTTCTGCCAGAACTCCTTGGGGCTCTTGATCCTTGAGAGGCATTCATTTTTGGACTAGAAGATTTTTGCCACTGCATTGAAGAAAATTCAACTACATGATATCTTGGTGCCAGAAACACCAATTTCTGCTAGTGCTCCTCACTATTAAGAGATTTAATCATCTTCCAAGAGAATCAGGTCATCCCTTCTTTTCATGATCAGAGAACCTTTAAATCCCTCCTTACTGTGTCTTGCTGCTCTCATCTTGGTAAGCACTGATCCCAGTCCAACCTAATGCATTTAAAATGTGCTTATTCTTTATTGAAGTACTCCAGCAAGTACCATTGAGCCTTTCTATTTCTTCATGATATGGTCATACCAGCATGTCTCACCCCATACTAGGCATACTGTACCATATTGCTATTGAGCCAAGACTCAGTATGAAATGTAAACCAAGTCTCAATATACTGAATGGACCTGTATATCAGATGTACCAATGTTGTAACAGTATGGTGGCAACATGAGGTTTGATATCAAGACAACAAATATTGGTTTCTTCTCGTCATTGTTCTGGAACTTTATTTTTAGGCAAACAGTTGTCTGTCTGTTTACTGGCAAGACTCCCCACCCATAAACAATAATGATCTGTTGCTTCAGTGGATGGACAGTAGCATCATTGTTGATGGTTCATCTCGTTTGATCCATTCAACCATAATGTCACTACAACAATCTGGTATTCCTATATAGCTTTCTTTTCCCCTTCAATATTTTCCTGCATAGGGCCTAGAGCAAAGGGTACTACATTGCTGGTCCATGGTTTACAATGTTATATTCCACTAATAGGTTACTGTAGATAACAAGATTACTGATGTAACTGATGGTGTCACGTAGGTGTTAATGGCCAAGGCTAACTGACGGCAAAGACCAAAAGAGGCGGCCCCGCCCTGAGACGGCCTCGCTCCGAGGCGGCCCTTTCTATCCTAGGCGGCCCCCTTCTCTCCGAGGTGGCCCCGCTCCGAGGCAGCCCCGCTCCAAGGTGCCTCTTTTCTCCAAGGCGGCCCCTTCTCTCCAAGAGGGCCCTTTCTCTCAAGGCGGTTCCTGCTCCGGAATCGGCCTCAATGCTAGCTGCGGCATCAGCCTCTACATCAACTCCCGAATGGGTCACGGTCCCCACGTAACCCCCACGCGAGCCAAGCCCACCAACCTCTTGGCCCATGCGCCTGACAAGATCAGGCCCACCAACCTCTTGGCCCATGCGTCTGACAAGACCAGACCCACCAACCACCTGACCCACGTGCCTGATAAGACCAAGCCTACCAACCACCTAGCTGATAAGACCAAACCCACCAACCATCTGGCTCACGCACCTGGCAAGACTAGACCCACCAACCATCTGGCCCATGCGCCTAACAAGACCAAGCCCACCAACCGTCTTTAAGCTCATGTAATCAACATGAGCCTATAGGACATTCTCTTCAACGGAACCCCATGTGGTTGACCCCTAGACAGGAACAAGGGTCCATAAATTGGGTAAGAGAGACCTCTGGCAAGGTATGAACACTTAAGCACCCAGAACGCACTTCCATCTCTGACTTTTTCATTCAAGCTTCTCCAAGCTTACGACTATGATCTCGGCCACTGACTTGACCGTCGAAGGGTCCCCATCGGAACTTTCGGCCCCGAGACTTCTTGCAGATCTCTCACAACAGAGAAAGCTTCACCAGCGACCTCACGATGTTCTCTGACGATCATCGCTGATGACCGAGCGTCAACAGATTGGCGCACCAGGAAGGGGAAGAGCGGAGCTCTGTGACACTAAATTATAAGACCTCATTCCTCTACGACAACAATGGTGGTAACGCGTGCTCGGAAGGCTTCCATTAGTCATTCTGGGGGGCATCTCCAACATGCGGAGCAGCAGGAGGCTAACCCTCATGCTGCTTTTGCACCACCAGCTCTGGCTACTCAAGTTGAGCAATTGGCCGCACTCACTCAGCAAGTCCAAACCTTGATTGCGGTGGTCCACGGACTACAAGAGCAACCGTCTGTGGCTACCCAGCACTAGCTCAGGCCTCCTACGCCACCTACAATAATTGCACCAACCAACCAACAATCCACTCAGGGGAGATCTCAGCGAGAGACTCGCCGCTATCATGTCTCACTCAGACGACACCATCAAGGGATCCTCAAGAAATCATGGTCTCTCGTCCGTAGCTCGGGTACTCTTTCCTCAGGCGACGGCGTGGGGAGGAGCCCAAACGGAGGTATCACCATCAGCACTCTTCCTCTTTTTGTTCATTTTTCGAGTCATCAAGGCAGGTGACAATCATCAACCACAAAGCGGACAGTCCCCGCCGAAACTTTCAGCCCCAGGACTTCTTGCAGGTCTCTCACAACGGAGAAAGCTTCACCAGCGGCCTCACGGTGTTCTCTGACGATCATTGCCAGTGACCGACATCAACAGATTGGCGGGCCAAGAAGGAGGAGAGCGGAGCTCTGTGACACTAAACTACAAGCCCTCATTCCCTCTACGACAACAATGGGGGTAACGCGTGCTCGGAAGGCTTCCATTAGTCATGCTGGGGGGCATCTCCAACATGCAAAGTAGCAGATGCTACTTCTGCACCACCAGCTCTGGCTACTCAAGTTGAGAAACTGGCCGCACTCACTCAACAAGTCCAGACCTTGATTGCAGTGGTCCACGGACTGCAAGAGCAACAATTTGTAGCCACCCAGCACCAGCTCAGGCCTCCTACACCTGCAGCAATTGCACCAATCAGCCAACAATCTACTCAGGGAAGAGGGAAGATCTCAGCGAGAGACTCGCCGCCATCATGTCTCACCTAGATGACACCGTCAAGGGATCCTCAAGAAATCACGGTCCCCCGTCCGTAGCTCGAAAGACTCCCCCCAGGCGACGGTGCGGGGAGGAGCCCAAACGAAGTTACCATCTGCGCTCTTTCCCTTCTTGTTCATTTTTCGAGTCATTAAGGAAGGTGACAATCATCAACCACAAAGCGAAGGGGCGTTTAGACGAGTACCACCGATGGTTAAAGAAGCTCAGTAGGAAGATCAATAAAAGGTAGATTACGATACCCATCCTCCCTTCACTCGCCGTGTCCTGGAGGAGCCTGTTCCCTCCAGATTTCGCCTTTCTCAGCTGGATCCCTATGATGGTACAATAGATCTACTCGATCATCTCGAGAGCTACAAGGCTTTCATACAAGTTCAAGGGACGACTGATGCCCTCTTATCCAAGACTTTTCCGGCTACCTTGCAGAAGGCCGCACGCGCTTGGCACTCCCGCCTATTGATTCCTTCCGACAGTTGGAGAGGGCCTTCTTAGCACATTTCGATGCCTGTCGGAGGATCCCTCAGGTGGCGGACAACCTATTCTCTATCCGACAGAAAGGAGAAGCTCTCAGAGACTTTGTGACCCGTTTCAAAATGGCTGCCCTTAAGGTCTACCACCTAAATGATGTTGTGGCAACCCTGGCGTTAAAGCGAGGACTTTATCTTTTCCGTTTTACCTTCTTCCTCGATAAGAAGCTCCCAGCTCCTGAGTTGTGCACAAAAGTATATCCACGCCGACGAAGTCGACCCGCAGGGAGATCGAGGGAGGGTTCAGTAGGAGGTCAACCCGCACGAAGTCAAGCAGACCCTCTCGCCCTAAGAAGCCCGAGCAACCACACCGACCAAATAACCGACGCCAGAGTCTTGCCCCCAGAAAAGATGAGCACATCCCTCTCTTCGCTCCCCGGTCTCACATTCTCTTGCAAATCTCGATCAGGCTGCCAAGAGAACCACAGACACTCGCTGCCGAGCTTAAAGACCAGGATTGGCACACAAACACAGAGAAATAACGCCACCGCAAAAGCTAAGTACAACTATTTACTTGGGCAAAATTTCTCTTTTCATTAATATTCAAAAGAAATGCAAGGAGCTAGTTCGAGTCCGGATACAATCAAAATTAAAGAAAATAAGCAAAAGCCTAAGAACCTACAGCTCGGCAGGCCCCGGCCCATCGCCAGCGTGGTCGTCGCCTGACACCTCTTCATCCAGGTCTTCAGGTTTGATGCAGTCAAGACCGCCGAGCTTGAAGATCCGAAGACTTTCTCCATGCAGTGCTCGAAGCCCTGGAAGTAGCCATCAAGACCCGCCCTTCCACCTCTCGGTCGAATGCCGAGGAACTTTTAAACTGTTCAACGGCATTCTGAGCCCGGGTCTCGACATCCTAAGCCCGGGCCTCGGTGTCAGCCCTTCTCTCTTCGGCATCCCATGCGTCCGACTCTGCCAGGGCAGCCCTCTCTTCGGCGGCACGAGCATCGGCCCTCATCGTCTCGGCTCATTCCTCGGCGTCGCCTAGCTTTGGTGCCAGCTCTTCCAACTTTCCTTCGGCCGGCCCTAGTCTCGCCATGGCCTTCGCCAACTTGGCCTCAGCCGCCAATGCCCGTTCGAATTCGACCGAGGCTTTCCCTTCGGCCTCTCTAAACCGAGCCTCCAAGTTGCTACAAGCGGCCTTGGCGACCTGAAGTTTGTTGGCCATCGCTGCTTCTCGGGCCCAAGCTTCGGCCAACTCCTTGGCCACCTCATCGCACCGGACTCGATAGGCGGCCATCTGCTTCCGGGAGTGTGCAACCGCGTCAGCGGTCTGGATCATAGCATCTCGAAGAGTGAGAACCTCATTGGCCATCTACAAAAGTTAATAAGTTGGTTGAAGTCCAGATCAAATTTACCTCAAGAAGAACGGCGCGAATGAAAATTACCTGAAGCACCGACACATACGTCGCGTCGAAAATGCCAATGATGGGTACGTGATGGACCTGTTCTCGAAACTTTGATAGGTGGACCCTCTCCAGTAGGCGCTCTGCCAACCGTCCGCTCTCCATGGTCGTGAACTTTGGCGTCTGTCGCTGCTCCTCGGCACTAAACCCCTGATGGAGCGACGACAGCGAGGTTGTCTGCTCAGCCCCACCTTCGTTCGCCGGTGTCTCTTCACCTCCGGCCCCTGGAGCGATCCCTTCCACCTTCGGCTCGAGAGGGGCCGGAGGTTCGTCCTCGGCCTCCAAGTCGACCACCTCTACCGACTCAGTGGGGGCCAGAGGTTCGTCCCCCGCCTCGGCCATGTTAGAAGTGTCTCCTCTTATCGGCACCTTAGTTGAGACACTTTCCTTCGGCTCCTCCGTAGGAGTAGTCTCCATAGGAGCCACGGAGCCACGGAGGCCTAGGCCAGCTCGCCCTCGGGTTTCTCGCTCGAGACTTTTTAGCCAGCCTCACCACCTCAAAGAGCTCTCGGTCCCTCTCATCTACGGTGGAGTTTTTGTTGGGGCCAACGTTGGGACTCCCCCAATCCAACCTTACCCCATCCATATGGGCAAAAAGAAAACAGAATTTTTATCCCTTGACTTTGGAGGAAAGGCTAAGCTTAAGGGTCCTTCGAGGTCTGGAGGTAAAAATCCACCACCCAGCTTCATGGTGATGACGGAGTTTATAAAAGCCCGGAATAAAGAAATCCTGGCAGCTAAGCCATGGAAACGACAAAGGACTACAAAGGCACAAATGATCCGAACCGAGTTTGGAGTCAACTGTGCCGGAATAAGCTCATACTTACTAATAGGTTCAAAACAAATGGATGAAAAGGGAGACAGAGCCCACACCTAAAGAACACCTCATACAGGGCTACCTCATCGGACTGGTTAGAGTTTACCCTATCATCGGGTCCAGGAGCAAACAAACGAATGTTATCGAGGACCCGATACCTAATCCTAAGATCCTCTACTTCCTCAGGAGTCATGGTGGAGGCCATCCCCTATAGACCTGCCGAATTAGAGGTAGCAACCGAAGGGGGGGTCGTATAGACCGAGGGCGGTGGAGAAACCCTAGGTGGAGGTCGGACGGCAGTCGTCGAACGATCACGAATGGTGATACCATTGGCCATCTGACATCATACCAAGGGAACCTCATCCTCCTCCGAGGATAAGGGGGGACTCACTACGGGTCTCTTGCCCTCCCTAATGGCATGGTGATCCATAAAATGAAGAAAACAAAGGAAGAAGACAAAGGGGATTGACCTGGTGTTAAAAAGGAAGAACAAAAGGCTCAGGACCCTGAAGGTGAAAACAACAAGAATGACAAAGGCGTGAGGAGCCTGAAAGGGCAGACGAGGCAATTTTATACAACATTTTTGAATCGTCTCGTCCCAGGCGGTGCCACGCGGCCATCCATGAGCGAAGGTAACCCCCAGCTGTCGACAATCCTCCCTTGCTCGAGATATGTGCCTCGAGTACTGCGCAGGGAGCGTGATCTATGGCCAATGATGGAACGTTAAGGATGGTGGCCCAGTGATGGCGCCTGACCTTTCCGTCCCTCGAGAAATATTTTCTCGATATGCCCATAATCGGCGCTACCTTTCGTACTTATCCATAAATGCAGATGGGACTTCGAAGAGACCCGCCTTGGAGAAGCGTGCCCCTGCCTCCGATGATTAATGGCACGCAAAATTCAATAATGATGACAAACTTTGCGCTCCTTTCGCTCAAAGATTAAGAGCACGTGACCGCTTAAGCTCAGGAGCGCGGGAGGCATCTGATGTGGCTGATGGCGCAATGTAGGTGTTAACGGCCAAGGCTAACTGACAGCAAAGACCAAAAGAGGTGGCCCCGCTCCGAGGCGGCCCCGCCCCAAGGTAGCCCCGCTCCGAGGCAGCTCCTCCGAGACGGCTTATTTTCTTTGAGGCGGCCCCGCTCCAAGGCAGCCCCCTTTTTCTCCAAGGTGGCCCCTTCTCTCAAGGCAGTTCCTGCTCCGAAATCGGCCTCAACGCTAACTACGGCATCAGCTCTACATCAACTCCCGAATGAGTCATGGTCCCCACGTGACCCCACGTAAGCCAAGCCCACCAACCATCTGGTCCACGTGCTTGACAAGATTAGACCCACCAACCTCCTGGCCCACGCGCTTAACAAAACAAGGCCCACCAACCACCTGACCCATACGCCTGATAAGACCAGGCCCACCAACCACTTGGCTGACAAGATCAGATCCACCAACCATCTGGCCCATGCGCCTAACAAGACTAGGCCCACCAACCACCTAGCCTACGCGCCTGACAAGATCAAGCCCACCAATCATCTTCGAGTTCACAATCAACATGAGCCTATCGGACATTCTCTTCCACGGAACTCCATATGGCTGACCCCTGGACAGAAACAAGGGTCCATAAATTGGGTAAGAGAGACCCTTGGCAAGGTATGAACACTTAAGCACCCAAAGAGCACTTCCATCTCAGACTTTTTCATTTGAGCTTCTCCAAGCTTACGACTACGATCCCGGCCACTGACTTGACCATCGGAGGGTCCCTGCTGGAACTTTCGGCCCCGGGACTTCTTGCAGGTCTTTCACAACATAGAAAGCTTCACTAGCGACCTCACGGGGTTCTCTGACGATCATCGCCGATGATTGGGCATCAACAATTACTTTAAAAGAATCAACCTCCATATGCCACTTAGAAAATCCCCATTGTCTACTCAACTCATCTAAGCCTTTCCCAACTACATGGGGTTGGCTACATAAATCTACTTCCTTGATTTTGCTCTATTCAGGACTACGTCGATATTCAAATTACAAATTATTATATATTTTTAAATTATTTCTGTCCATATTAATTTAGGTCTACCTCTACCTCTATCCTTACCATAGATTGTTCAAAGATCACTCTTTCTAACTAGAGCATCTAAAGGTTTATGTTGTTATGTCCAAACCACCGTAATTGATTTTCTCTCATTTATCTTCAATTGGGGCTGCTCCTATTATTTTTCTTACATGTTTATTTCTAATTCTATCTTTTAAAGTTTTACCACAAATCTTAACATGCACATTTCTGTTACACTTAATTTATTCACATGTTTCAATATTGCCCAACTCTTCGTTTCATATAGCATAGCTGGCCTAATAACGGTTTATAGAATTTTTTTTTAATTTTAATGGGATGCGTTGATCATATAATACTCCCGAAGTATTGTAAAACTCCGACAAGGCGAGTCCCAAGCCCAGGTAAAGGAGGTTTACATTAGGTAGCTGACAGCCAGCATAAAACTCCATTAGATTCCCTAAAATATGAATCTACTAAACTCCCCATTATCTTCAATCTGTAAAATCTACCTCCTGCTAAGCCAACTTTTTGGTTTCTGATATCCTTTCCTTGATTTCATGAGTGAGCAACTTAAATGTTAGTTGCATCCTTCTGCTTTTTCTTTGAATTCAATTGGCCTTCCTATTTCAAGTGCACACGTTTGATCCTTATGCATCGACTTCTTCGTTTGGAATTTGCATAAACCATGGTCTACTGACTTAATGCTTGTATAGGCATTCATTGACAACATTGTCATTTGCCTTCTACTTCCAGCACCCTGCTTGTCATCCACTTTTCATTCATGGGTCTTGACCAACCATCACATCATCATGAATAAATCAAATATTTACCTTGGAAAGGTCCTTTTTTTTATGCTATTCCAGGCCTAAATTCCATGATGGATCTGACAACAATTCTTCAATATTCACCTTCATTGATACTTCATGAAGCCGCTTTGCTTCCACTTCTACAGGGTAGACTTTTAGAGCAACCACATTGTTATTGTTGACTTGGCTTGTAGTTCAGATCAACTTTTATAATCGCACTGAAATTGTCTCAACATATATATGTCGAGTATCAAATTTCTTTTTCATCAGAATCATGCTTCCATAAATGGCAATTTTGCCTCTATCCTAACTATCATAAGACCTACCTAACTTCCTTTTTCATTGATGTAGAGACCATTGGTGGCTAATATGTGCCAATTTATACCTATTTGCAAATCAACAAAATCTACTAATTTCATAACAAGTTTGCTTGCGTTTGTTGGTCACCCTTGTTGCTAGTTGACCAGAACAGCCAACTCAACCCACCAACAACTTACATGTCCTCAGTTTGCAACCCTCCACTGCAATGTAGGCCCTTTGTAGGGATTGATTCTGCTACTTGCAGCATCTATGCAATCAACTTTTGTACTTGTGACATCAATATTTGTCAAATCAAATTCAAGTAACTTCATACAGCTCCATTAGACTTGTTATAAGCATTGCGCCTTCACCTTGACTTATTAGATGTACCAGTGCATCATTGTACTCATAGCAGTCATATATCTCTGAAAATCATCACGTCATCCTGCCATCTTGACACTTCAGCTACTTTAAATCTAATCCTACTCGTGGTGATGATGATTCTTGCATTGAAACATACCAATCCATGAATATGAGTACGTGCTTACATGGATTACCATTCTCATGGCTTAGCCTTGGCGCATGGTCAACCTTGACTTTAAGATAAGAGGAGAAGGGGAATGGAAGGAAGGTTGCCAATCTATTTAAATGCACAAACATTAAGTTGCATAGTTAAATTTTATTTCCAGCAAATCAAATATGTCACCAAGGAGAAGGTAAATTAAGTCGATGCCATGTTTATGGTCATTCATTTTCCTCAAAAGTTTGTGAATGCTATATAAGATTAAAGTAGGGTTATAAGCTAAATTAGATATTCAGACACATATTGGATAATTATCTATCCATGTCCATATTAGTTTGTTTTTGGACATATATGGATATTAGTTGGATGTTCAAATTTGTATCCATATCCTGATAACTTTAGATACAAAAACAGATCCAAATCGGATCTACTTTCACCCCTATATATTTCTTGATACATCTTATTTATGAATGAAATAATCTATGTGGATGAAATGAAGGATCAAGATAGACCAAAAATTACATATAATAGACTATATATCTCAACATCTTCTAGAAATAATGACCCTAAATTGAACCGAATGGATGAAAAGTATCCATGTAGTTGACCTTAGCTAGTTTGGAATTAAGATTTCATTGGGTTGAGTTAGTGTGCAAAGAGAGAGAAAAGAAAGGGCGAAACCACCATCCACCAAAATTCTCAAAACCAGAAGCCAATTGAATTAGAGAATTTGTGAAGTCAACAAATTAATCAACTCCATCAATGCAAAACTGATAGCAAAATTGCAACGCCAAAGAAAACTATTCTCAAAGTCTTGGAAAAGTTGTCATGAAACAAGGACCAAAGAGTTAGCAGTTGATTCTAGTTGCTAGCAAAACACAAATTTAGGCTCAAGTCCAAGGTTCTTCTAAGATTTTAGGCTTAAAATTAGTTTGAGCTTGAATAATGTGGATTGAAATTAATCATTATTCATTATAATATATGTTATATCATTTATGATAAAAGAAATAATCATTTGTTGGTTGAAAGCAATCCAAGGGTTTGAAATTGGGGCTGGATAAATAATGTTGGGATGTAGACAGAAGGATGGGTATGACCATCAAGGCTCGCCTACTCATTTGCTACATCGCTCTCAGGTCTTTAGATCTCTAACACCAGTGTGCCTTACCTCTTCTTGGTTCTTCACTAGGATGTAAACACATGAATGAATTACTCAAGCTTGAGCCTACTTCTCTCTTTTGGCCTTCAAACCTCCACCAATGTTAAGCTTTGCCTAACACACTTTGACTCCATCAAGATTACGTTCTTTAGCCATGGCACCCACACACACCCTCCCCCCCACCCAACAACAATGTTTCCCTCCTCATGTTCCCCCAATGACCATCACTTCTGCCTCCCACCCAACTTTATCCCCCTCTCTCCTAATCGAGGTTTTAAATCTCATAGGGCGGGGCCAGATCAGTTTTCTCGTGGGATGGGACACATCACTACCTCATCTTGTCCCATCCTGACACTTGGGACAAAAAATGTCCCAAGATATCCCGATTGTGATGCTGGGATGATGGTGAGGCAGCAGTGTCCCACGGGACATCTTGCTGAGACCTATAACCTTGCTTATAATAACTTTTTATTATTTTTGATGTTGATACTCACCAAAATTCATAGTTCCAACATAGGCTTGGGAATTGTTTTTGACAACAGTTGGATGCTTAGTTATAATATATGAAGTTTTCCTAATTATTTTCATATTTGTTGTTCCATCTTTTTAATTTTGTAAACATTGAAGCAAGGTTTATTTCAAGCTTGAAACAAGCTTGTATCAAGGCTGATTTGATCTGGGTTGGATTTAGTTCAAAGGGAACCCAACCAATAGAAACAGGGTCAATATCAGCTCAATTAGGAAAAAACAAGTCCGATCAAAGTTTGCAGGGATCAAAATTAATACCGCACCAAGCTGGTGCTGGCCCAGGATAAATCACCATCAGCTTGATTGCACGCCTATACAAAGAAAGATGAACCTAGACAAGTCTGGCTTTAGTACAATTTCTTTGAGATTATTTCAGCTTTAAAATTTACTTTCGCTAAGACTCTGCAGGTTAGCAATATCCAAACCTATAAAGTAGAAAATTAACATTTAGAAATTGGCTCTTTTGTTCATTAAATGCCAATTAAGTGGTGAGCAGCTGTGCAAGAAACAAAATAAATACATAAATAAATTTTGTTCAATCTAGATTCCAGATGATTTCTGTAAAAATATTTTGCATTTCTCTTTACTAGTTTTTTAAATCTATGATATTCCAGGCCCGATATGAAACTATACCAAGTTTGATCAAATAAAATATTAAGAATGGGAAATGTGTTCATACCTGCAGCATGACAGCATTGACGCTGGTACCAGCTTCCACATCAACTATTGTTACAATTAGAGCTGTTCCAGTTCCCTGTCCTTTTACTTTTCCTCCTGAGGCATCTCTTTCTTCAACCATAGCCCTGAACTCCTTAGAGCTGTTTAGAGTATACTCACTCAAATACTCTGCAGCTTCTTGCCCAAAATCATCCTCTAAATTTGGGACTTTAATGTATGCAAGACTGCACAGTTGAGCCAAACCAGGTGAAGATGAGATTGAGGGATCAAGAGGTCGCAAGCGACTATAGGGAACAATTTCTTGGTTTCCATAGTCAATATAAAAGACTTCAAACTTGTCCTGTGCTGATTCCACAGCCCCTCGTGGCCCATTAACAATCTTTACATGCACATGAAAGTCTCAGAGTAAGGAAAGAGAAGCAAAATATTATGATGATATGAGTAATCAGGTTCAATAGTACTATCTATTGAAAGCTTACCAAGGCTCTGTTCCAAGAATTATCCACACTGAACTGCGCAAGGACTACATCACCCTTGCAGGATTGAAAGCTCCAATAACTGGAGCTTCCTGGAGATTCAGAGAGGCAAGCTGGTGTTGAATGGCAGCGATTCTCTGATCACCAACTGTTTGGACATAGAATTGGCCACCACCTAGGACTTCAGTGACCACAACCTGAAAGCAGAGACCAGAAAATGAACCAAACTTAAGTGAAAACAAGCATTTTTTTTCCTTTTCCCCACCCACAGTACCTTAAGCACTTCCTTCTGTTTGCTTTCAGTCGTGGAACCATTAGCTGCTTCTTGTCCTTCAACATAGTTCTCCCATATCTTAAAAATACAGAAGAGAAGTGTCAGGAGAAAGCTTTTGAAGAGATGTAACAATACAAATAATTCTGGTAGCCATTGCTTACTTTCAATTTCTGCCTTTTCGCAGATTGCTCAGCCTGTGCAAGGAGGTGAGCATCTGGAATCCTGTCTGTACCAAATGACGTTTGGAGCCTTGCCAGTCCTGCTTCCAAAAGAGTCGCAGCCATGTTGTTCCTTGACTCCCACAGGGAGCCCAAGAAAGTACCAGTCCTATCAACTGTCTCTACTTCTATCTGTGTAGAAATTCATTTATTTCAAAAAAATGAGAACGATAGAATTATAGAAAATCATCACTACAATCACCATCATCAACAACAATAACAAAGCCTTTCTTTCAAATTAGTTGGAGAATTATAGATAATCAAGTAGAAACAAAATCCACACCTCAACATCCCTTTGCAGAATCTTCCTTCTCATTAAAGCAATAGCTTCATCTGAAAAAGGCTCATCTCGACCAGGGCACCTAACACCAGAAAATGAAAACGCAATGCTACATGTCTCTTTTGGTATCAGTAATTTAAAACGGTGACCGCTAAGAACATATTCAACAACAGCATTAAGCCTTCTACTGCGTTGGAGAAATGGCAAGAAATCTCTGGCTTTCTTTGCTGAGGCCTGAGAAAATCATAGATTACAGATTAACTTAGCTAAAAAAGAAAAGAGCAAAATCAACCAAAACACTTAAAGAAACAGCTCCATTTCTCACCGTGGTCAGATCAGTTACATGCGGCACAGGAGGATCTTTAGCAGAGTGAATCCCTTTCTTTCCATTAATAGCACGCGACTCAGCTGCCAACAAAGCATCATAATAATTTGACCGTTCCTCGAAATCTCGATGTCTGACAACAGTGCCAAAGCCACGTCCAACTACTAGCTCAGCAACATTTATCCCTGTTGGTTGACCACTTGCAGTTGGTGGAACAGGAGCAGAATCATCACCCTCAACTTTGGAAGGAGACACCAAGAAGACCGAGCCAAAGTCCATCACTCTAGAATCAGCTGAGCCAGCTTGACCAACTGGGTTGGGTCCATCTACCAAGCCTACTTTCCTAGAATACTCCATTGACACTTTTACCTGGGCACGTGTCATTATTTCATAAGTGTACCACCATAAGTTCAATATCAGAAAGCACAAATCAGAGTGCATACTTGGTGATCGATAAGACGTGTACGCAAGAATTCCCTAGCCTCACGAGCATAGGCTGCAGGTTTTTCATCTCTACGAGGATTTCCATTTTAGGGCACCTGATGCTTGAAAGATTCACCCGTCGCTCAGCCAGTGGACTGCCGTATGGGACAGAGTCATCAGCAACAATTATGCAGTCCCCGCTCACAACCTCTACCACCTAGAGAAGCCAGAGACAACCAAAGTGATATCAAAGGTTTGGTTGAGAGGAAAAATTCATGGCCAGGAAAGCACATTTACCTTTCCTGTGAAGTTTTGGTCATGGATAGCCTTTGAATTTGTTGCAGGTGGGACATAGTTAGTCCAAAGTCTTAAACGATCTTTTTGGCTTGAAGCTCTGCAGCCTTTAGCCGTCGCTTTGCCTCATTTTCCATCATATTTGCACTCCATTCCACATATTTAGCTAACCCCTACACAAACAAGAATATATTATCAGCACGATATTCCAAATATAAAGGAGCACAGCCTCTTTTTTTCTCAATAAGAATCCATTTTTAAGCTTACGCAAGTGTAATAAGAAGGAAAATGGTGCAAAGAACCTCTGCGCATTATGTAGGTTAGATCCACAAACCCAGTTTTGTTAGTATTAGAAAACCTTTACTACTAAAATCACCAGCCAGCTCAAGCTCTTTCATTAACTTATGAACAGCATACAAAGTTTTTCATAAAGAAAAAATACAACTGAACCAATATTTAGATGTTTTTCTCCTTTCCTACATCAACAACACCCAATTTCCAAATGCCAGCTCAAGTATTATCATATTTCATATTATGCTATACATCCATAGGGTTTTAACTCAATTCAACTCAACTCATCTAAGCCTTTTCCCAACTACATGGGGTCAGCTACATGACTCTGCTTGCTCCACTCTGCTCTATTCAGTAGTCAGGACCAAGTCGATATTCAAATTACAAATAGTTATATCTTTTTTAATTATTTCAGCTCATGTTAGTTTAGGTCTACCTCTACCTCTATCATTACCATGAATTGTTAAAAGATCACTCTTTCTAACTGAAGCATCTAAAGGTCTATGTTGTATATGTCCAAACCACCATAATCGATTTTCTTTCATTTTATCTTCAATTGGGGACTACTCCTATTATTTATCTTATATGTTTATTTCTAATTCTATCTTTTAAATTTTTACCGCATATCCATCTTAACATGCGCATTTCTGTTACACTTAATTTATTCACATGTTGTTTTAATATTGCCCAACACTCTGTTCCATATAGCATAGTTGATCTAATAGAAATTTTATAGAATTTATAGATGTTTTATAAAACTATATAATTTTATATAGAGGATTTTCATAAAAGCTAAAATAATTATAGGAATCAAAAATGGAGGTGAATAAGAAGAAAACATGGAATACTAGCAACCAAGTGGAGACCTAATGAAGTTTTGAAGAATGAATGCACACAAAAAATGAACCACAACCACAATTTTTCAATACATAGTATAACAATATTTACCTTACAAAACAAATGATAATAACACGGTTTATGTCACTCAATTGCTTTTACTTTCCTTATTAGTTTAAAAAGGATTTACAAATGCTTTCATGTTCCATGAAACAACAGAAAAAAGTCCTTCAGAGACATCTTTTTTATTAAAAAAAAAGATCAAATTTTTGGAGGAAAACTCAAATGAAAACTAGTTCTTTCTATTATTCTTAAAGAAAAAGAAAACTGATTGCAATGCCTAAATGTACTTAAGAAACATGTAGATATGCATATAAAAGAATATCCAAAATTAAAAGAATACTATCTAAAATATAAATTTTCAGCTATATCATTAGGAAATTATAAAGAGCCTCACATCCATATGGAATTCATGTAAAATATAACAAAAAATCTACCAAAAAAGAACAAAAAAAAGGAGAAATCAAATTCTCAAAGGAATACAATAGAAATGAAAAGTATGCCTCATATTTATTGTTGGCGAAAGCATGCCATAAGTCTATAGCTTGTTTTTTTCCTGACAGAGATGGAGAACAAACTTGAAGCTATCAAATATATCCTTCCACCTCTCTACACAGTTCATGCCTCTTTCTTTCCTTTCCCTATGTTCCTTTCATTCATGCACATTTCTTAGCCTCCCAACCTTCAGTCTCTTTTCCTTAAGAAAAAACCCATGCTACATCCCTTTTTAAATATTAATTACTGCCTAGAAACAGAAATTCCCTCTCTAAGGATCCCTCTCTGATTTATTCCAACAGGATTTGATCTCTCTTTAATTCTATTGGTAGCAAAATTGGAAGGGGAGCCAGATATGATAAGCAATAAAATCAATAAGGGCCCTCAACATCACTGTGCCTGCCTCCCACCCTCAACCCCCCCCCCCGGCGCGGAAAACCCTCCAAACCAAACCCTGTTGAAATTTCGTATAATTATATGAATCAAATTCATATATATGAAGTGAAAGATAAAATAAATACAAATTTAATTCCCAAAGCCCAAAATCCTCAAAGAACAGATTCAGTTAACAAGAAATAATGCATGATTAAATAATATATTATACTTGTGTTCTTTATAGGGGATGAAGACTGATGAAGCCGGTAAACGATTTACCACTAGCCGTCCATACGTCGGCCTCTAATGGTGATCCACGCGGAGATCTTTGGATGATGTCCTTTTAAGATTGGATGATGATCTTCCAGCAAGGGATGCTAGCGCCTCTTTTCTTCTTTAATTGATTTCCCAAATCAAGAGAGAATAATTTCTTGATCAAGATCAAATTTTAATCAATCAAGAGAAAAAATTTCTTGATCAAGATCAAGATTTGATCTATCAAAAAAATAATTTCTTGATCAAGATCAAATCTTGATCAAACAAGAAAGGAAAGAATAACTTCCTTCAACCCGTCCAAGAGAGTATGAGCGTATGAGAGAGAGCTTGCAACCCGTCCTAAAGAGAGAGGATGTTCTAGAGAGAGAAAGAATGTTCTAGAGAAAGAAAGTGAGGTCTGGGCATCCAAGAGAGAGAGAAAGGAGTTAGGCGTATGTTTTCCAAGGAGAGCATCTCTCTCCTTTTATTCATGAAGAGGAGTTGTGTGGTTCATAAAAAGGGAGATTTTGATCTAACCACCAACCATGCAACCATATCAAGTTGATAACAAATTATCTTAACAAATTTAGAATATTTGTTATCATGATAATGTAAGGATTAAACTGCATTCCTAAAAAATAAAAAAATTGTTATCCTATGAACCAACGTTGGATTTGGCTTCATGATGACGCCCAATTATGGGTGTTTCCTCCTCCATGACATGGAGATGGGTCATGTCCACATGGGCATGGATCCATCCTCCACGTGGTACGATCTTAGCCCTCAATTCAATTGGGTTTCCATGAATCAAATCATGCCATCATATGGACTCAATTAATACCATATTATTAATCTCAATTAATCTAAGCCATCCATCACAAGGATCAAGCCTAATTGGGTATTCAATTAATGGATTTCAAATGTACATCACATGTACAAAAAGTCTCTCCTTGAACATAAAATTCTTTCCTCTATGATGAATCCTATTCATCAAATTTATGTTCTCATTAAGATTGAGTCAAACCCAATCCTAATTAATTGGTCATCTAATTTGAATTAAGTCCAACTTAATTCCCATTTTAATTTCATCCAAAATCTCCTTAATGTATGTGACCCATTAGGTCCCTAATATTGATCCTAAGGATGACCTGGTCAACATTTTATCCAAGTCAATTCTTTGATCAAATCAACCCATTGATCAAATTAAAGAATTCATGATTATAGATCATGAGCGGCCTCAAGCAAAGCATCATAACCACCCAAGTGTTAAGGGTTTTATTGACGTGGTCATCAATACCTGTCCATGAACGGTTATATACGATTCAATCCCTTCGTCATATATCCCAGATCAATCAGTGGTATGGAATGTGTCAACCTTGTAATTGATCCTTATTTACTTGATCTCAGAAAAAATTGACTCACATAAATTGGAACTTCGAAATTATTTCAAATTCCAACTCAACTTTGCAAGGATTTAATAATCAATTCTATCCATCAAGTGGCCGTGGGATATAACCCTCTCTATCAAGGGAGACAAATCCTATCTTGATCAAACACCACCTTCATGTGCTTTCATTATACCCAACCGACACCATATTTGCCACCCGTGGCTAGAGCGATGTTTCTATATCGTCAAAACATGACATTCCATACATGAGATGCAATGAAGATCTCAAGTCAATGGATCACTTGCACCACCGTCATCAGAGATCAACTATCGACACTATATAGAATATCCATATGTGATCTCTGTGCGAGTCATCCAATGCATCGTTGCAATAATAAGCATCCACACATCCATCCAAGTATCTCCATACTTTAGCTTGCGAGATCAGCCACTCACCTCAAAGATGAAGATATGCAATGTGTGCTAGTCTCAATGGCGTTCAACAGTGTCGAGTCCTGTTTACGCATCGACTAGAAAAATTTAAAGAATTGAACCATAATGTTCAATTTGGGATCTCACAATTTGTAATCTCTATTACAAATTCATATGCATAGTTTACATTCTTTTGGACTTTATCTTACAGATAAAATATATATATATATATATATATATATATATAAGAATTATACTTGGATAGATAAAGAAACCAATAAATTTGATTTGCATTCATAATGAAATGTGTACAAACTAGCATCTAATCCGATTGGATATAGAGCACACATTAACAATCTCCACTTGCACTAGAGCCAATCATCCATGTATCTAATACCAAGTGACTCAGTATGACTATCATGCTTTTACTGTGGCAGGACTTTAGTGAACGAATCGACAATATTGTCGTTCGTGGGGACTCATTCTATTTTTATATCATTTCGTCCAATGATTTCTCTAATTACATGATATCTCCTGAGTATGTATTTGGACCACTAATGAGACCTTGGCTCCTTGGCTTGCGCAATAGCTCCATTGTTATCACAATACAAGAATATTGGATTAACAATGCTTGGAACCACTCCAAGTTCATTGATAAACTTTTTGATCCAAATCGCTTCTTTAGCTGCATCTGATGCTACAATGTACTCAGCTTAGTTGTAGAGTCGGCAATCGTCTTCTGCTTGAAATATACAGCTGACTGCACCACTATTAAGTGTGAACACAGCCTGATTGTGATTTATAATCATCTCTATCAGACTGGAAACTAAAATCCATGCAACCTCGAACTATGAGTTCGGGTCCTCCATAAACCAAGAACATATCCTTAGTGCTTCGCAAGTACTTAAGGATATTCTTGCTATCCAATGTTTCTCTCTAGGGTTTGCCTAATATCTACTTGTGATACTCAAGGCATAAGAAATATCATGCCTCGTACATAGCATCGCATACATGATGGATCCGATCGCTGATGCGTATGGTATCCTATCCATGTGCTCTCTCTCCTCTTAGGTCTTAAGACTCATGTCCTTGGAGAGATGTACCCCATGCGACATTGGCAATAATCCCTTCTTGGATTTCTCCATGCTAAACTGCTTAGCATCTTATCTATGTATGTGGATTGGGTCAATCCAAGCAACCTTCTAAATCTATCTCTATAGATCTTTATACCTAGTAGGCTGCTTCTCCCAAATCCTTAATGGAGAATTTCCCTGACAACCAATCCTTCACTTCTTTAAGCAAGAATACATTATTTCCTATTAATAATATGTCATCACATATAATATTAAGAAAACAATATCACTCCCACTAACCTTTTTGTATACACATGGATCATCCTCATTTTTTATGAAATCAAACTCTTTGATTGTCACATCAAATCGGATGTTTCAACTTCTAGAGGCTTGCTTAAGTCCATAAATAGACCTTTGTAGCTTGCACACTTTCTTAGGATCTATGGATTCAAAACCCTCTAGTTGTGTCATATACATATCCTCCTTTAAATTTTCATTTAGGAAGACGGTTTGACATCCATCTGCCAAATCTCATAGTCAAAATATGCTGCTATTGCAAGCAAAATTCTTATGGACTTATGCATGGCTACAGGTGAAAAGGTTTCATCAAAGTCAACACTTGTCATTGCTTGTAACCTTTTGCAACGAGCCTTGCCTTAATCACATTACCATCCATGTCGATCTTCTTTTGAAAACCCATTTGCATCCAATGGGTTTTACCCTTTCAGGTGGATCAACCAAAGTCCATACCTGGTTGTCATACATGGAGTCCATTTCAAATTTTATTGCCTCAAGCCATCTCTTGGAGTTAATGTCAGACATTGCCTCCTTGTAGTTGGTAGGCTTATCATCCTTTATGAGAAATGCATATCTCTTAGGATGTAAATTGTCCTACTAGATCTACGTAGCTGGTGTGTACTTGGACTTGCTTGTTGCTTTACCTATCCTGATAAAGACTCATGCAACGGCTGCCTGAATGTGGGTTGAGTCTTTGGCTCAACTCCCACTGCATTCGCATGTGCTCCGTTCCATCTAATCGGTCTTTATCAATTTATGATTCTTGAGATTCACAAAGTTCAATCTTACTCCCACTACCCTTTGCTGTAAGAATCTCATTCTCTAGAAATGTAGCATGTCTTGAGACAAACACTTTTTGCTCAAGTGGATGGTAGAAGTAGCATCCTTTTGTTTGTTTTGGATACCCCACAAAATGTATTTATTAGATCTAGCTTTAAGCTTGTCTGATTCATTACGCTTCACATAAGCGTAACAGTCCCAAACCCTTAAATGATTAAGGGATGGTTTCTTTCCATACCATATCTCATAGGGAGTGGAGTTTACCGATTTAGATGGAACTCGGTTTAGGGTATATTCGGTAATATTTAGCGCATAACCCCAAAACATTTTTGGGAGATCTGCAAGGCTCATCATCAACGTACCATGTCTAGTAGTGTGCGATTTCTCCTTTCTGATACACCATTATGCTGTGGTATACCAGGAGTCCATTGAGGAAGAATCCCATTCTCTTTCAAATAATCTATGAACTGATAGATTAAGCATTCATCACCTCGATCTGATCGAAGTATCTTAATACTTTTGCTAGTTTTTCTACTTCACATCTTAATTCTTTGAACTTTTTAAAGGCTTCAGATTTCTGCTTCATCGATAGACATAACCATATTTACCATGGTCATCTATGAATGTGATGAAATAAGAAAAACCTCCTATGGCTTGAATGTTGATAGGTCTACATACATCCGAATGTACTAAACTCAAACATTCAGTTGTTCACTCGCCTATTCCGGTAAAAGGTGACTTGGTCATCTTGCTAAGTAAACATGACTCGCATTTCTCAAACGATTTCCAATCGAATGAGCCCAAGTATCTATCCTTATGTAACTTGGTTAAATACTTTTCATTTATATGGCCAAGACAACAATGCCATAGGTATAAGTCCCTAGAATTATTTGATTTTAATCTTTTTGATTCAATATTGAAATAGGGGCTTGAAGATTAAGAACACAAATTCTATTGAACAATTCAGCAGAACCAAGAACATTTCATTTCGAAAAATAAAAATACCTTTATTTTTAATTTCAAATGAATAACCCATCCATTACTAAACATGAAACGGATATAATATTCTTTGTTATGTTCAAACATAATAATAATTACTAAGTTCAATTACAAGCCCTGTGGATAAAGATAAAGAACAAATTCCTACAGCTAATGCAGCAACCCTTGCTCCATTTCCTATGCGTAGTATCACTTCATCTTTCCCTAATCTCCTACTACTTATCGTCTCCATGTTAATACAAATATGAGACCTACAATCGGTATCCAATATTCAAGCGGAATAAGTAATAGAAAAAACATCTCAATTATGTACGCACCTGATGTAGAAGCATCCATGCTTCTTATTTTTTAGGCTGACCCGATAAGCCCTGCAGTTATACTTCCAGTGCCCATCTTTGCCATAGAAGTGATATTTTTCCTTGGCTATATTCCTTAGCCAATCAGGAAAATTGGGTTCGGTCAGCTTGTTGGATTCTAGGTTACCACTAAGGTTAATATTCACACTTATGATGTCTCTTACAATTGTGTAGAAAATAGAACGAGTCAATTATTATGAATTCAAATCGTCGATTTAATATGGTAATTTTAAAATTTTTAATTAAATTAATTACTTTCACTATTTTATCGAGCTTAATAGTCCTCTCTATTCATCTCAAAAAATTATAAATAATTTTTTAGTGGGCTAGGACCTTCAAATTGACTTACCTTGAGCTTGGCTTTGGCACAACAAATTTTAGTAAGCCAATTTAAGTAGATATTCATCAATCACATCAAATGTGACTCTTAGATCATTTAAGAGACATTGCATTGTCAATTACATCTGCATGTGATCACCCTAAACTTTGCCTCTAGATTAGACCCTGACTTTGGCCAATTATGCCAGCTAATGTAGTTAAGTCAACCATTGTTCCCCAATCAACTTCTCATAAGTACACTCGATCTTGGCTTTGGTATAACAAATCTTATGACCTGATGATTTTGTATCATGTGAACAGAAGGCAGAAGGCTAATGATTTAATATTTATGGAGGAATTTTACGCATTTAGATCTCATCATGAATGTACAACATTTGTATCATGCTTGGTTATATCATATATATATATATATATATATATATATATATATATATATATATATATATGAATTTTAGATTAATTTTAATTAACCCAAATTTTATAAGATCCAATCTTATGATTAGATTAGAATTCCTAATCAAATTAGGATATCTGACCACTATCTATTTAGGAACCCTAATCATGTGACTAAATCAATTGCTACCATCCTGATTAACCCTATTCATCTAATCAATTAAGAACTTTTCTTAACAATGGCCAGATCAGCTGATCAATGGAATCCTATTTAGCATATCGTTTGATCTCATTGAATGAGAAAACTCCCAAGCAACGAATGAAGCAATTAAAAACCATGATCGCACTTTTCTTAGACACCAATGTAGTTAAACCCAATTGATTAGACCAATTTTGAGATCATGGGATCATACAATGAAATGGTTAAGTCTAATTTTCCTAAACCTTATCATTATTACATATTATGATAAGTTGAACAATAATCTGAGGATTTATGATAAGTGTCAAATATTTTATAACAATTTATTTTAAATATTTATCTTATCATTATGCTATAAATTGATTTTCATCATATGAAAATCCTAATTGGTCTCTATCATAACATCCCTAAAACTATGATAACATGTCAAAATTTAAATTTTAAATTTTCAATCTTGATTATCATATTATCATGATATAATTATTTCAGATTTTAATCATGTTATTTATCATATCAAAATTAAATTCTAAAGATAATATCTTAAATTTCAGACTTTATGATTATGTCACACATAAATCATAATTTTTAATTTTAACTTGATTAAATCTAAATAATTTACGTTTATTATCATATAATAAACTTTTTAAATATTTAATCTAAAATATATAATTATTTTAGATTTTAATCAAGTTATTTATCATGTCAAAATCAAATTCTAAACATGATATCCTAAATTTTAGACTTTATGATTATATCATACATAAATCATAATTTTTAATTTTAACATGATTAAATCTAAATAATTCACGTTTATTATCTATAATAACTTTTAAATATTTAATCTTTATCAATATAATTATTTCAGATTTTAATCATGTTATTTATCATGTCAAAATTAAATTCTAAACATATCTTAAATTTAAGCCTTTATGATTGTCAAACATAAATCATAATTTTAATTTTGTAACATGAATAAATCTAAATAATTCATGTTTATTATCATATAATAAACTTTTTAAATATTTAATCTTCATCATATGGCAAGATTTATATTTTACGTCACATGTAAAATTTAGATCTATGTATATAAAACTAGAACTCAGTTAATCTATCAAATTAACTGAATTTGAAGCCTGAGATGGCTTGATACCACTTATTGGGAATTTCATATATTTTATATGAATCAAATTCATATATCATGCAACGAAAGATAAAATAAATACGAATTTAATTTCCAAAGCCCAAAATCCTTAGTAAATAGATTCAGTTAACAAAAAATAGATTCAGTTAATAAGAAATAATGCATGATTAAATAATATATAATATGTATTTTTATTGGGGATAAAGACTGATGAAACCGATAAACGATTTACCACTAGCCGTCTATGCGTTCAACCTCTAATGATGATCCACGCGGAGATCTTTGGATGATGTCCTCCCAGGATTGGATGATGACCTTCCAGCGAGGTGCGCTAACGCCTCTTTTCTTCTTCAATTGATTTCCCAAATCAAGAGAGAATAATTTCTTGATTAAGATCAAATCTTAAACAATTAAGAAAGAAAAGATTTCTTGATCAAGATCAAATCTTGATCTATCAAAGAAAATAATTTCTTGATCAAGATCAAATCTTGATCAATCAAGAAAGGAAAGAATAACTTTCTTCAACCCACCCAAGAAAGTATAAGCATATGAGAGAGAGAGGAGCTTTCAATCCGTCCTAAGAGAGAGGGACATCCTAGAGAGAGAAAGGATTTCTAGAAAGAAAGTGGGGTCTGAGCATCCAAGAGAGAGAGAGAAAGAAGGAATTAGGCGTATGTTTTCAAAGGAGAGCTTCTCTTTCCTTTTATTCATGAAGAGGAGGTTGTGTGGTTCCATAAGGAGGATTTTGATCCAACCACCTAACCATGCAACCATATCAAGTTGATAACAAATTATCCTAATAAATTTAGGATATTTGTTATCATGATATTGTAAGGATTACAACCACCAAACCGCATTCCTAAAAATAGAAAATTTGTTATCCTATGAAACCAACATTGGATTTGGCTTCATGATGACGCCCAAATCATGGGTGTTCCCTTCTCCATGACATGGAGATGGGTCATGTCCATCACATGGGCATGGATCCATCCTCCACGTGGTACGATCTCAGCTCTCGGTTCAATTGGGTTTCCACGAATCAAATCATGCTATCATATGGACCCAATTAAATACTACATTATTAATCTCAATTAATTTAAGCCATCCATCACATGGATCAAGCCTAATTGGGTATCCATTAATGGATTTCAAATGTACATCACATGAACAAAAGGTCTCTCCCTTGAACATAAAATTCTTTTCTCTATGATGAATCATATTCATCAATTTCATGTTCTCTCATTAAGATTGAGTCAAACTCAATCCTAATTAATTGATCATCTAATTTGAATTAAGTCCAACTTAATTCCCATTTTAATTTCATCCAAAATCTTCTTAATGGGTGTGACCCATTAGTTCTCTTGACATGTTGCAATAATCATGTCCCTAATATTGACCCTAAGGATGACCTGGTCAATACTTTGTCCAAGTCAATTCTTTGATCAAATCAATCCCTTGATCAAATCAAAGAATTCATGATTATAGATCATGAGCGGCCTCTAGCAAAGCATCATGGCTACCCAAGTGTTAAGGATTTTGTTGACATGGTCAACACCTGTCCACCTGTCCATGAACGGTTACCGTACGATTTAATCTCTTTATCACATATCCTAGATCAATTAGTGGTATGAAATTTGTCAACCCTATAATTGATCCTTATTTACTTGATCTCAGAAAAAATTGAGTCATGAATTAGAACTTCGAAACCATTTCGAATTCCAACTCAACCTTGTAAGGATTTAATAGTCAATTCTATCCATCAAGTGGCTGTGGAATATAACCCTCTCTATCAAGGAACACAAATCCTATCTTAATCAAACACCACCTTCATGTGCTTCATGTTATACCCAACTGATACCATATTTTTCATCCGTGACTAGAGCGACGTTTGTATGTCGTCAAAGCATGACATTGCACAAATGAGGTGCAATGATGATCTCAAATCAAAGGAGCACTCGCACCACCGTCATCAGAAATCAACCATTGACGCTATATAGAATATCCATATGGGATCTCTGTATGGGTCATCTAATGCATCGTTACAATAACGAGCATCCACATACCTATCTAGGTATCTCTATACTTCAGCTTGCGAAATCAGTTGCTCACCCCAAGGTGAAGATATGCAATGTATGCTAGTCTCAACAACGTTCGATAGTGCCCAATCCTATCTACTCATCAACTAGAAAAATTTAAAGAATTGAACCATAATGTGCAATTTTGGATATCACAATTTGTAATCTCTATTACAAATTCTATATGCACAGTTCACATTCTTTTGGAATTTATCTCACAGGTAAAATATATCTAATATATATATAAGAATTATACTGGATAGATAAAGAAACCACTAAATTTGATTTTCATTCATAATGAAATGTGTACAAACTAGCATTTAATTCGATTGGATCTAGAGCACACACTAATAAACCCCTCCCAAGACTCTCTTTCGATCTCCCCTAATTTCAAATGTCTCTCCCACTCCACAAAGATCCTTATGGACTGTTCTTCCCATCATATAGAGTAATAAAAGAATGCAAAATATAGTAGATAAGGCTGTTGAAGCTGAAAACCTTCCTCAATTCCCATAAAATGGTAAAACATAATTAGATATGATAATCTCTCATGAAACCTACAATAAGGTCCACTTTTACACCCTTTCCATCATGCTATCACCAGTTTCTAACCCCTAGTCAAATTAGGTCCTAAATATCTATATGTTTAGAAAGACTATACTTTTCAGGAGTTTAACTTAATAAGTTCAACAAATTAATTTAGCATTTCATATCTCTTTGAAAGAGAGCCAAATATCCCTCATGCAACAAACCTCATAAGAACCATGAAACATAGTACATACACAAACAATTAAAAAATAATCTTCGAAGTAGATGGACAACAATTTGGCATCCCTCAATGATCATAATAAAAGACTCTTCCAGACCTCGAAACATGTCCACATTACAATCTCTCAACTATTAAAGATATAACTCTAGTGGCATGAAATATCAATAGAAGGTTAACTCCAATACGACAATTAAAACCACCTTTACAAAATGAGAAGATTCATATTCTTACATTGCACTCACCTTTAAATTATTTGCAACATGAGCACATGCCTTCCAAACAGAACTTTTGTGACTGCTCCAAAGAAGATACAAAATCAAAACATCAACTCCTTCACAGTTGGAACAAATCATTGCGACCATCACTTTGTCGTCGTACAATTACCATAGTGACTTGAAGGTATCATTTTTAGGCATGTCATTGTACTATAGGACCCAGAGCAACACAAAATATTCCCTTCATATCTTATAGAATGAACTGTAGAGGAGATGTATCATTGACACATCATAGGTTCATGCTCCAGCAACCACCATTACCAACTTATAAGAAAACTTTCTGAACAGCTCAAAATCAAGATAAAGAGGGGAGAGAGCATCAACAGTCTGAAAATATATTTTATTAAGTTCATGAATCTTATATTATTTAAGGTGATAGGCCACCTTGCAACTAATTTTCATATCTCCAATGCCTTATTTCAGCCATATGTCCCAAATATCTTCACAGAAGAAACCTTTTATGGTGAAGGATACAATCTTTTTTTAAAATTGTACTCAAAATTTTAAATCTCATGAGATAGGAGTATATTGCTTTCTCCACAGCACAGAACATCCTGCTATCCCACCCTGTCCTAATAGAGCATAGATACCTTATCTCTCTCCTTCTTTCTTACTTTGTTTATTTCTTTTTTTCTTTGTTTTCTTTCCTTCCATTCTTTTCTTCTTTATTTCCCTTCATCCTTTTTCACTTCTTTTTTTCGTCATTTCCATTGATTCTTTCCTTCTTTTCCTTCCTTCCTTCCTTCCTTTATTTCTTTTATTTCTTCCTTTCCTTTTTTTTCTTTCTTTCTTTTCTCCTTTCCTTCCTTTCTTCCTTTCCTCTTTCTTCTTTCTTCCTTGCATGGAGAGAAATTGGTGTCCTAACTCTATTCCGGTCTCATTTTCTCATAAGAATGGGACAAGGTAACTAGGATGCCTCTCGCCCCACCAAACTTAAAACCTTGGTCCCATCTGCTACACCCTTACATAAAATAAGAGACCCAACTCTTTCAAACCTAGAAGCTACTTGTCCTTGCACATTTTGAACCTCCAATTTTAGCATTTTTAAATGCTTCCAGAAAAGGTTGTACATGCCATTTATGAGATTAAAAGTTACAAATATAAGTGGAACTAAAAAAAAAGCCATCCCAGTGTGTGAGGTACTCGCTACTACAGGATCAAGAAGGGTCAGATGTATACAATCTTACCTCCACACGTGGAGATATTGCTTTTGTGTTTCAAATCTATGATACCTAGGTCACAATTGAACAACTTTATCATTGCACCAACACCCACCCTCTTCTATGGAATTAACAAAAATAAAAAGAATATTACTTTGCAACTTGCAAAGATGGAGCATCCAATAAAATGATACAACTTCATATTCAATCTGAAGGTTGATAATGTGGAACGTAAAAATCAGAATTTTCTAAAGATACCAAACAGAAATATCATTTCATTCATGAAAAGCAACAACTTTGCAGGAAATCAGCAAAAAGAATGAAAAAAGTGTGCAAAAGCGTGAACATGCGCATCAGCACAAGCATCGTATAGTTCCAAAATGATCTCAACTATTTCACTACATCGTTAGTAGACATGATATAGTGAATGATGATATGACTACATTTGATGAAGTTGTATGATGGAATTATGTTTGCACCTAAATAGTCCACACTCAGAATATAGGACCAACATGCCTAGTCAGCAGGCCCACTTCATTCAAGCAGCCAAGATTAACAAGTTGCGGTAGACATTTCTGAAGTTGTACATAATTTTGGCAGTGAACTCATAACAAAGGCAGTTATAATCAGCAAAGAAATTGTTTTTCTTTTTGTAAGATATGGTGAAATCTATTTTCCTCCAATTTGAGACATAGCAGAACATCACCAAGGATAAAATTCAGCAGGAAAGGAAGATACATTTTGGACAAGCTCCAGAGCCAAGTCTTTTGCAGTATCTCCATCAGGATAGTATACTGAACCAATGAGATTGCTGAATTTGTCTACACCTTCTAGCACAATCCGGACCTGTTGATTCCAAAAACGAGCTATGCAGTTTACTGAAAACAAATTTGCAATAGAGCTCGCAAAAAAGAGGAATGCTGACTCACATCTCTATTTAAAACACGGGTCTCTGTGAAGTGTTTAGCTTCTCTTCCAAAAGGATCTGGTGCAACTTCAGTCGACGATGCTGCAGAGGCAGCAAGCCTCTGAGCTGATGTTAGTGCCGTTCTACCTTCAGCAGAAACTTCTTCATTTGCATCATCAGTAGTTATCTCAGGTTCCACCACAGCCCTTCTCCCCATTGATGGTGCCTGTTGTTAGATATAGAAGGAAATTAAAGAAACTTACATAAGATGGACAATTATTACACAATGAATAACAGTTTTGTAGCAACAAGGAAGATGTTGAAGATCTAGCGGTGCAGTACCTGAACTCCTGCAACAAAAACCTGGACAAACTGAAACTCTGGGAGCAGATAAACACGAACAGTGCTGCCATCACGGACCTGTTCCACAACTCCCTGCATGGGCTTGCCTTTGTTAGCAGCCAAGAGTCCCATGGCATCCAAATTGGCAGGGTCCCCAACAGCTGAAGGGGGCAGGTCCCTAATTGATGATTCAGAAGCACCAGGTACCTGGAGAAGCCATCAGAGAAAGTGGATAATGGTTAGCATCTGTACTTCTTATGAAAACTATACTACACAATAATCTATGTTTGCAACAGGAAGAGAAATGAGAACAGTTCGTGGTAGATGGAAGGATGGCTCTGAATGCCATAAATAGTTAGATAAAATGATACATATAACTTGTCTTCCTTGACCACAAGCTAAAGTGACAAAGGAACACATACATAACAAAATAGAAGAAAATCATACTGACCTTGCTCCAACGACCTAAACCTTGTTGCTTAGCTTGCTCTTCGAGACGCAGCAGTTCTGCCAAGAAAGGACTTGCTTCACCTTTTTGTTGACCCTGCTCCCTAACCTGGTCGAATCAATTCATTTAGCAAAGAAGGAATAAGTTGACTATCAGCAATAGTAGTAATGCAATGAAAATGAGACAAAGAAAGCCAATCAATTATTTAATTACCTTAGCCCATCCTTCGGAAACAACCAACACTGCAATATTTTTATCCCCAAGAAAGACAGTACCAAATTCTCTCCCTATCGATGGAACTGTGTAGTCTACTCTGAATGTAACCTCCTGCAAAAATCAAGACAACAGACATGACAATCAGACTAGTGGGTTCTTCAGTGACATGCATATATGTGTAAGATTAAGTGTTAAGCATTATGATTCAAAATAGAGACCTTTCCTATGCAGAGCTTCCTTAAAAACTCTCTGCTATCCCATGCAAAGGGTTCATCAACTCCACCACGGCGGGCCTGTGACATTTCAAAAATATGATCATAATGATAGATGTTGAGGTTACACCATGAATCTATAAAGGAACAACTGTATCATCTTTAGACAAAGACACATGCAACATCCAATTGAAATAGATGCCAAAATTTAGTTATCCCTAAATAGGCAGGTGCAATGCAAATTGGGGGAAAAAAATTACTATTGCATCATTTCATTTTAGAGAAAATCTTGCAATAGTATGATATCAGATAGGCAAAAATGAGAGAATTTGAAATTTAAATCATTTTTTCAAGCAGGCTCATGAAATGAAGTATATTAATTGACACTAGCAATCAGGTACGTAATGTACATGCAACAAAAATTATCTACATTCTAAAGAAACAGTGAGTCTTGCATATTTTCCCTTATGTGGTCACCCCTAAAAAGAGGGATCAGAAACAATCTGGGTTCAGATCGTAGATGAAGAAAGGGCACCAAAAACTTGTCTCCCAACAAATGGGATTAGAATCCAATTGTTTTTCTCTCTCATTTTAGTAGAAGTGAGAGGTGAGATAAGAGCAAAGAGCACAATAGAACATGGAGTTGAGCTCATTAGTTTTTCTTTCTTTCTTTTTTTTAATATAATCCAATTTTTTCTTTCTTTTTCTAAGATCCAGGTTTTTTTTTCTTTGTTTTACTTTTCCCCTATCTAGCACACATCAAGAGGTGGCAGAGCACAGTAGGCTTTTTTCCTAAGAAAATAACTGGAATTGTTTAAATAGGGATCAATCTCAAATAGGAATTCATTATGTATTATAGGGAAGTGGAAAGGCGTTTTTAGTAGAAAAAATGGCAGATTGAATCAACAAGGAGTTTTGCCAAAATTCAAAACTACTGTTTTTTAAAATAGCATATGGATGACATATGCAATGAATCAAAATAGCCCTTTAGGCCTTTGAATGTGTATTCATCCATTCACTGTGGAAGGCAACCATGGTTTTTGTCCTGATTTTTGTCCATCCTCTCTCCTATTAGAATTTTGTCCATTATCACTTCTATAAGATCAAGAGCTTCACAATTAAGCAACCATGTTAAAGGGAAGGGCAAATTTTGAGAGATTCTGAAATTACAAAATTGCACCTGTCACCCTCTTGCAATTAAGGAATGATTTACATTTGGAATCACTGGCATAAGGAGGCAAGGGGGACAGGGGGCAGGAAGTATTAAAGAGTTCAAAAGAGCAGGCAAGCATATGTGGTTACAATTTTGAATGAAGAGGAGTGAGAAAAGGTAGGATGTGGAATTGGAAGAACTAGGAAGAGAGATGACAAAAGGTAATCATATGATTAGAGGGCATATACATATTCAGTAGATATTACTTTTTCATAATGGAGGCTTTCGCAATTTCCATAACAACAAGAAGAGAGCTTATTGGATGAGTAGAAAGCAGGAAGATAAAATTAGATGCAGGTCAAGAGAAATATGTGGAACAAAAAAGGACTGATGGAATATTCCTATATTCCCAAATTTCAGAACTGTCTTTTTTTTTTACAGTAAGTATTAAACAATATGTCCTGCATTGTAGCAGTCTGAAAGATGCATACAAGATGGGTGTTAGATAAGTAGCTCAATACGATACATTTTCTTTGCAAATAGTTTTTTTTTAAAGGGAGCAATTATGAAAATATAATATAGCATTAAAAAAATTCTAAAGAAGACTGTCATCTGAAACCAATAAAAAGAATAAATATCACTCAAGGCAACCTGTGTAAACAAAAGGCTACGTTCACAGGTTCAATTTTCATCAATGTATGTAATTTTAGTCTAAGTCCTTGATAGGAGAAATTTCAGTTTCTTCATGCTATTCAAATCACAATTTGTCTAATGAGAACCCCATGTTAGTAAATATACCATCCTAGGAGCAATTAGAGAAGACAAAGTGATGGTCTTCTCTGGGGGGATCTCCGCTTTGGTGCTTCCCATGATCACAAGGCAGTCTCCAGAAGGAACGGCCTTCACTCTGCCTCTCAGCCATCCTGTTGATGCAGGTGCTGCAGCCATCTCGAACAGCTAAGACCTGTTGCCAATAAACACCCATCCATATTATGAAATCGCCAATGAAACTGTTCCCAAATTTCTGGTTTCAAAGTTTTCATTAACAATGCTCTTATTCTCATGAAATCTCATCATGAATGCAGCAGAACAGAATATCTCATAATGAAATTATTACCAATGGGGGATAATTAAGTAACAACAATACCCATCGCTATCTAAAGTAAAATAACTATAAGAACTTGGAAATAAAAAATATAATCACGTCAGCCGTTAGCAAGAGTCAAGTTAAAAATCAATCCAATAAGACCAAAAGACAAAAAAAAAACTAAAAACTTCTTTCCGATTTCAATCAAGAAAGTTACCCAACCGGATCACCAGATGAGCACAAAAACATACACATGATTTTCCTCTACAGATATGCGAGGCAAATCGGCTGAATCAATCTGAAACAAAGATCACGCTAGATCTCCAGAACTCCAAAACCAGAGCTTTGATCAAACCAGAATTCTAGTTCAGCTAACCAATGAAAATTCTTTCGGTCAAGAACAACCAATTTTCAAACAAAAAAACGAAATCCAAGAAGAAAGCAAGAAATTCAGATTAGATCTATAACCAGACCACAAATCAAAGTACACATCGTAGCCTACAAATTCGGCAGACATTAAAAAAAACATAAATTTAACATAAAATCGCTAAAAGGTCCAATTTTAGCGATCCGACAGACGATAGGAACAGATCTAAAATGCGATTCACCTCGATCCGGTTTCCACGGGAGAAGAGATCTCCTCTACGGATCGAGAAGAGCAAGCGATGTCGCGGATCGGAGATCGATCCCTTCTACACCTCTCTTCTGCAATCGGTTTGGATTAGAACAAGAGAGAGACGGGGAGGACGAGAAGCGAGAGGGGGTTACGACTTACGAGAGCCTCGCGGAGAAAGGATTGGAGATGGCGGCAGAGATAGAGAGAGAATGGAGGCGTTGTGGGAGTTTGGATATATAAATAAGATGCAATCCGGACGGAGAGGAGATCTCACGAAATATACTTAATTTACTAGTCTAAATTCTAGAGCCTGAAAGCAACGGCAAATTTACCAAATTATCAGTACCGGCGAGAGCATGTTGGGCTGGCCCGTTTCCATACCAAGGAAAAGTTTTTGTGCAGCACCTTTGGTACCATAAATCTTACATAATTATATCATTTCTTCTTATTGATTTATATGTAGGATGATATGGTGAAACAGAATAGTAGGAATATGATCTTAAGTTTTAAATATAACATGTATTAATATTTATTTAATTTTAAAAAAAATTTATGTGCAAGGATGATGCAGCCCATATTTTCTGATTGGGTTATCGTAGGTTTCCAACTATGATGTCGTAAATTTACAACTAGAATATCATAATTTTTTTTTGAACGAGATATCATAAAGCTTTACTTTAATGTTTTCTGAATGTTATAACTACAGTATTATAGTTTTATAATTGAAGTATCATAATTTTTTTTGCGTTTATGAATAAGTATCGTTATTTTATAACTACGGTATCATAATTTTATAATTAAGATATCATAATTTTTTTCAATCGGAATGTCGTAAAACTTTGCTTTAACATTTTCTAAATAGGTATTGTAATTTTATAACACGATGTCATAATTTTTTTGACTTTCTGAATGGGTGTCATAATTTTATAATTATGGTGTCATAATTTTTCAACTAATGTGACATAATTTTTTTGATCAGGATATCGTAAAACTTTGCCTTAACATCTTCTGAATGGGTGTCAATTTTATAATTGCAGTGTCGTAATTTTACAACTGGAGTGTCGTAATTTTTTTCGGCTTTCTAAATGAGTGTCGTAATTTTATAACTAGGATATCGTAATTTTTTTGTGGCAAAACTCTCTAAGATGTCATAAAGCTTTTCCTTAATGTTTTATAATTAGGGTGTCATTATTTTATAATAAGGGTTTCTTAATTGTACAAATGTTTTTCGAAAGGAAAGTCATTTCGTCCCATCCCATCAGGGATAGTGTATCACTTGTGAATTCGTAATCATGATCCCTGCTATTTCGTCCCATTGCGTTAAGCCCTCTAAAATTTATGTGGATCGATAAGAAGGGATGGTACCATCTATGTAGGGTTTGTTGCATCAGAAGTGATGTTCAAAGTCTTTTCCATGTATCAATCACTACGATACTATGCAAGTATGTAGATTTAGGTGAAAAAAATGCATATATCTCTAGAAATAGTTTTCATGAAGATTTTAAGCATATTCATTGAAATTTGCAACATCCTTTTTCTTTTCCCCCTTAAACAATCCAAAATAAAAATCTCTCTTTGAAAAGTTCTAATTATTAATTAAAAAGCCCTATTTAAAATATATCTAAAAATAATTTTTGTTAGACTTGAAAGCCATGTATTTGAAATACATAAATAATATTTAATATTATAAATATCTACTCGTTGGGCTCGAGTTGCTCAAAATTTGAAGGTCAAGAGGCTAAATATCTACACCGACTCTCAGCTTATGGCTGGACATGTGTGGGGAGAATTTGAGGCCCAGGAATCGAACATGGTTCAATATATGTAGAGGGTACGTGAGCTCTCACTCAACTTTTTTGAGCTTTAAATCATTTAAGTTCTAAGGACAAAAATGCCCGCGCAGACCTTCTCTTAAGATTGGCCACTATCGACTCCATGGATATGGAGCAGAAGTTCCATCTTGAAGTCCTAAAGAAGTCTAGTATAGTGGACACCGATTATGTGATGCAGCTCAAAACTGAGCCATCGTGGATTGACCCTATCTTGAGGCCAACTATGCCCTACAAGAGATCCATGAAAGCATCTGCAGCAATTACCTAGAAAGTCGGACCCTTTGCCAAAAAGTACTACAATAAGGATACTACTGGCTCACCATGCTAAAAGACTTGAATGACCTTGTCTAGACATGTGACTCATGCTAGCATCATTCGAACATGCAAAGGCTTTTGACAATGCTTTTGATGCCCATCGCAGTTGCCTGGCCCTTTCCAAAGTGGGAAATGGATATTCTTGGCCCGTTTTCTCCCATCACTGGGTAGAGCAAAATTTTTGTTCATAGCCATCGATTACTTCACCAAGTGGATCAAAGCTGAAGCAGTTGCTCAAATTACTGAGGCATGAGCCAAAGACTTGTTTGGCAGTCAATCATCTACTGATTTAGCCTTTCACACACTATTATCACCGACAATGATCGGCAATTTGACAAGTCAAAGTTTTAGGAGTTCTATGAAGACCATGGCATTAGCTATCGGCTCACCTTGGTGGGGCACTTGCAAACCAATGGCGAGGTAAAGGTAGCCAACCAGACGCTGCTACAAGGACTAAAGGCTAGGTTGAATAGAGCTCATGAAAGATAGGTGGATAAGCTTCAGCACGTCCTTTGGATCTACCGAACAACACAAAGAATTTCAACTAGTGAAACTCCATTCATGATGACCTTCGGCATTGAAACCATCATTCTGGTCGAGGTCGGCCTACCTTCGCCCAAAGTATTCCAAAGTAGCAAATGATGAATAGCTGCAGGCTAACTTCGACCTTATCGAAGAAGGTAGAGAAAATGCTCGGATTAGGATGGCTGCGTACCAACAATGTATGGCCTGTTACTACTCTTCTTGAGTCAAAGGGAAGCTCTTCCTTTCAATGACCTGTGCTCCGCAAAGCCTCGGTCTATAAGCCAACGGAGCAAAAAAAACTAACTCCGAACTGGGAAGGCCCATACCAAGTCACAGAGGTCATTAGACCGGGAACCTACTGGCTTCAAGACCTTGACGAAAAAGCTATCCCCAAGACATGGAATTCGAACAATCTCCGAGTATACTATCAGTAAAGTATTCCTCAACTAAACTACTTTTCTTGTTGTAATGGACTTCTCCATATTTAAATGTCTTTTCTCCGAATAACCATCTTTTTCTAAGATATCAATGAGAATCAAGTTTCTCCTGGTTGCTGATCATACGGATCCTGCCTCCGAACCCTATGATGAGTTGAGGTTTTCTTATATAATTTCTTCGAACCTCGGTAGGGCCGAGCACTTTATTTCTCCAAACTTCAGTAGGGCTGACAACATAAGTTCTTCGAACATTGGCAAGGTCGAGCACTCTATTTCTTCAAACCTCAATAGGGTCGAGCACTCTTTTTCTCTAAACCTCGGCAGGGTCGAGCAGCTAAGTTTTCCAAACCTCAGCAGGGCCAAGCACTTTATTTTTGGAACCTCAGTAGGGCTGAGCACTCTATCTCTCTGAGCTTTGGTAGGGCTGAGTATATTTTATTGTTATTCTCTGAACCCTTAGCTGGGCTGAGGTCTTTCTATATTATTTTCTGAATCTCAGCAGGCCCGAGAATCTACAAGTCATTTCTCCAAACCCTTAGCCAAGCTGGGGCCTTGTTATGTTATTCATTGGGACATCAACAACATCGAGTGTGTTCCGTTACTATCTCTACAAACCTCGGTAGGGCTGAGTGAGAAGCTACTTCGTTCTACTTCTAAATCCTAAGAATGGCTAAGTCCCTATTTTATTCTATCTCCAAACCTTGGCAGGGCTAAGTATATATTACTGTCCCTTGCACTTCAGCCGAATCGAGACATCTGCGAGTTTTCTCTCTGACCCTTCGGTCAGAGCATCCCTACATTGCTCTCACAGAGCTTAAGTGACTAAGCCTGGCGATTACAAGACATCTTGAAGAAATAATGAAGAATAAACTACTTAGCGAACTACAAAAAAAGTATAGAGAGTAAAATTTTTAGTGAAACACATTCATCAAGTCTATTCACTACAGAAGGCAATTGAAAAAAAAGAAGTTTTATTCATCAAAATTTATATTACAAAAGAATCATCATACAAGTGCACCATGGCACTAAAAAATAATAAATAAATAAATATAATCTTCTTCAACTACAAAAAGAAGAAGTAAATCTAAGGCCCGACTGGTGCTATACCTTTTTTGGAGGAATCTACCGAAGGAGGAAGGGCTGGATCAGTCTGGCTCGACTCTTTGGCGACGTACAAAACCTTGGCTGAGTCTACCTCTATAGCCTCTTCAAAGTCAATTTTTAAGGTACCATCTTTGCCAGGCTTGGCCTCGGTGGATGAATGAGTCGCGACCAAAGAATCAGCCAATGGTGAAAGGATACAATTCCCCTCATCCTTTAGGAATGAGAGGTCTAAGTCTGGGTACTATCGGACGACCCTCTGTCTCATCTCATTCGTTGCTAATGTGTAGGCTCCCTTAGAAAATGAGAGTTTCTCTTGATAAACTCGGCCGAGCGCTTGTACTTCTCAACCGCTAGGACAGCTTGGTTGCCAACCTTGGCCATTTGGTTCCAAAGCTCGAAACACTCCAGACGATGCGAAGTTGTTAGCATCCATATTTTCTCAGCCGCCCTAGCCTTGTCTTTTTTTGCTGAAGAAATAAGGTTGACAAAGTCAATCTAATCAGATGAAAGATAGAATCTACTGGTATGAAGGAATAGATGAGGTACTTACCTCTGCAATAAACTCGATCTGCTGAGCAACCTTTGTTCTGCCTCTGCAGCCTGCTTTTGAAGTTGCTTCTTTTTCTTTTTGTATTGATGAAGCTTCCTTCAGGCATGCTCTAACTTCGCTCGACTCTCTTCTACCTTATTTTGTATAAACGCAAGCTCGGTCATAGCACTAGTGGCTTGTTGTTAGCAGAATTCAAACTTGCAACCTTCGTCGGCAAATTTCTTATTTAGTATGTCTATTTTCTCTGCAACCTCTTCCTAAGACTTTGATAAAGTCGTTCGGGCTTCCTCGATTGATTTTTGAGCCTTTTCAAACTCGGCCCGGGTCATGGGTAGCTCTTTGGATTGACGGCTAGCCAAGCCCTCTTTATTTCGAAGCTCCTTAACCTCACCCAAGGCTCGATCGCGGGCTATTATTGCGGCACATAAGCGCTCGTATAACACCTTCTAAAGGATAATTGCCTACAGTAGAACAAGACGAGTTAGCTTGGTGATAGCAAAAAATGAGTAAAATAGAAAAAGAAAGGAAAATATTTACTTATCCGAATGATAGAGGTATTTAGGTCCCTCAGAAAGGTATTGCTTCTGAACAATGGCAGGCTCTCCAAGTCTTCGGGGATGTCACACCCCTCGACCAAGAAAGAGGCCGCCCAATGCTCGGCTTCTATGTGTTCAGCATCGGAAGTACCCCCTTCTGAGCGATGGATGAAGTGGAATGCTTTGAGTTGCAACCTTAATGACTTGGATGCATAGTTGACTAGATAAGGGGGAGGTCTGGTCTAGCCAGATTCCTCCCTATCGCCAACCTGTTTGTTCGAGGGCCTCGATTCGCTGACTTTTTCCATCGAGGGATCCTTTCAACCCTTGGTGCCTACCTTGGCCTCTCCTTGCTCTTGGGGGAAAGGCTCCCCCATGAGTAAAGGGATAGAAGGGCCATTCACGGCGACGGCAGCCTCCAGACCCTCGGTCTTCGCTATTTTCTAATTTATTCTCTTACACTCTTGATGCTCCTCAGGAGTCTAAAGACTATTAGGGACAATGGTATCCGGGTCATAGACGATCAAGTAGAGAAACTTATTTATTGAGACATCTTTCTCTTCTCGAAACTCATCTTTTGACTTTGTCGGGCGGCTGCTCTTCGGCTCTTTTTTCGTCTGAACCGGGGCATCTTTTATTTTTTTCTATCAGTGCCTTCTACTTTGGGGTGCCTTCTCCCTCGGCACTGGCATATGGGCATTGCTCGAAGAGCCAAGCCTCGCTTTCTTCTTGGTTGGGCTTGGCAAGGCTCTTGGCGAGGCCGCTTCTTACCCTTCTTCTTATCGGGCCACTCTTTAGCATGTCCTTCGTCCGGGCTCCAAGGTTTGACTTGGCCGCTGAAGATAGAAAATACTCAGATAGTCAGTTAAATAAGCAGATAAAACTAAGGCATAATGAAGTGAAGATATAGCTTACCCCGAGGGTCAATGCTACTAAGACCAGCGTTGAAAAGGGCGTCTTCGATCAGAAAAACTCCGACTAAGAGCACATTGCCGCTGGATAGAGTTTTTAGGTCATCGATATCCTGCCTCAATAACAGAGGAGCTTTGTTTAGGTCCTTAAAAAATATCCTTCATGATCGAGAAAAGAAGTATCCGTCGCTCCAATGGACAATGAAAAAGTGGGGCTTCCATCCCTTTATCGAGGATGGAACCCCGAAGACCCTCTTGAAGGTCCTCCGAGGTCCGATGTAGGGATAGAAGTTCTTAAGGAAGACGATGTTGTGGCACGTCGGAATAGTGGCACCGTTATCGTCATCCATACAAACTGGCATATGAAGATGAACCCTACAATGTGCCGCCAGCTGTTCAAAGCCACCGCCGAGGGGCAGATGCCATAGAATTTCATAACCCCTTTGATGATTGGATGAAGAGGAAGGCGGACGCCCTCCTTGAAGCACTCCTAATAAAAGAAGGGTTTAGACTCTAGTTCATCCGGCACCCTCTGCCTAGGATCCGGCACTTGCAGATCATAATCGTCATAAAGAGAATCTAATATTCATGGTGGATTCTCTTCAAATCCGTTGAAGTCATTGTCGAGGTGATGCGAGTTGGGTGCTCCACATCTTTATAGTGAACAAAAATAGAGCTGGCCATGATACTCTTCTACTAGGGACACTTAGTCTCAAAGGGAGAACAATGTCAAGAGTTTGAAAAGACATAATATAAAAAGGCATCGATCTCCCCCTTTTAAAGCTGTTGCATGAAAGGGTAGGACATCATTAGAAAGAAACTTTATGGGTCGCAGGCCTTCGGTTCAAGCACCGTGATCTCCAGCTATGCCACGTGTCATTTCGCTAGTAATTCTTGATTGAAATTCAAAAAGGCTCCTCTCGTGACGGGCTAAAATGGTAGCACAGCGGCTTGGCATTTATGACATCATCATATCGTCTCTCTCTGAATCCAGTCTTTACCAATGAAATTTGGCCACCAAAACTCTACTCCCTAAGCCCAACGTAAACTTCAGACTAGAAAGTGGAGGGCAAGTAATGTGGGATAAAAATCTTCGCATAAATTAGTTGACATGGACAGACAAACCGGGCCCACGTTTAGGTTGCGACCGATCTTTATGAGTCGAAGGATGCCTCGTCGACCTACTGCCTCAATATTTCCACCCAAGTCTTGCTAGGCCAAACCTCGGCTGATCGACCTTTAGTTTTATCGAGTCTCGCCCTCGAGCCAGAAAAACCGAACCTCAGCAGTCTGAAGTCACCCGATCGACCCTTCCCTTTGCTGACCTTTAGCCCATGCCGCGCCGAACATCTTGATCATCAGATTGCTAGAAACACAAGAATCTTAGAGCTTCTTCCTAAAGTGGTCCCCCATAAATGAAAATGGGAGCTAGATAAGGCACCCCCTCTTTATGATTTATAGGATCATGAATCCCCCTGGTAAGGTATACGTCAAAATTAGCCTTATCATCCTTCAACTTTTACAATTGCTCTCCAAAAATTAGGTAACGGCTTATCATATATACTTTCTTTAAATATCAGGCCTCGAGAGCCCTCGAGAAAGAGGCAAATATCATAACCACTCTATAAGAATCTCTCTTCCTCTTCCCTTCTTCTCTACAGAATCTTCTTCACATCTTCTATGGTTAAGGATTTCTACTGACTTGGGCATCGGAGGATCTTCCACAGGGACACCCACCTCATTTCCTACGTGAGATTACTATTTTGTAGGTTTGTGAGGATGAGAGGATACCATCTAAATCATGATGTGTGCTGCCACCTTGTCCCCAAGTCAGTGAATGAAAATCCGCAGCAACTTATAATCATATCCACCTAAATTAGTAAAATATCTCCATTCATCTACCTAAATTGGGAATTTATCTCTATATTCATCTAAAATTATATAACTTATTTCTCATATAGACATATAAAAAACTCAATCTCTAATGGAAAGAAGAAGTTTTTTCTTAGTTTATAGTTGGTTTCTTCTTCATCAATCACTGCAAATACAAAATGCCCATCATAATGTTTTTTCCAGAGATATGTATTAGAAAATAGTATTTGCATCTTATTATTTATTAAATTACTTTTTATTGTAAAAAATATTTTTTTCCAATGCAGTTTGTATAAATAATAGAATACTAGTTGCAGCATTTATGATGTGCAAATTAATATTATAGTATCTTAAAAATACTTTAAAATGTTGTCCAGTATCATAAGTAAACAAAATGCAAAAGATGTTTTTTTTTTAAAGAATAATAGAATAGTTTTCCTTATATTCTTTAATATGGTACATACTTTGTAAATTACTTATAATTACGAGTTGCTTGTATATAACTTTCTATATGAAAGGTAATTGAAACAAATATTTTAATTAGAAAGTAAAATATAAAAATGATAGCATAAGATCTAGGATCAAAATGAACCTTGCTTGAAGCAATTTTGACTAGTGTATTCAAATTATGTGATAGCTTTCTTTCTGCTAGTTTCCTAGCATGTGCTTTGGTTGATGATCTTATCATCCTTTGTTGAAATCTAACATTTTTCTTTTTCTTGATTATTATTTACATTTTCTTTCATTGATTCCACCATCAATCCTTGCAACAATATAGGATTTAAGAATAAATATTGCTGGTTTCTAACTAGTAGTTGTTTTATAAAAGTTAACAAGGAAATCAACATCAATAAGAAAAAAGTTAAGAAAATGGAGAATTGCATTTGTTTTGACATAACCAACCAATATCATCATGAAACTTATAAATTAAAAATCATCACAATTTACATATTACATATAAAGAAAAGATGAAAGAAAAATTAATAAAGAAATAATATTTTATAATATATAAAAAATAAATGCGTATATACAGAAGCATAGAAAAGAAATTTGTGGTGCTTGTTAATAGCGATTAAATATATTGGATTGGATTTTATCTTAGTTGAACCTAAATTTAGGATAGATTAACTGATTTTATAGGATAGTTAGCATGACAATCTAAACTATTAACAAGATATTTTTAAAATCATCAAAAAATTATCAAATTGAAAGGAGAAAAGGATGGGGGTGAAGAAGGATGAAGAGGGAAAGAATGATCAATTAGTGAGGGCATGATGATCCCTGATTTTTGAGTGAAATTATAAATTGACATTAATGGGGAATAATAGCAGTGAAAGATGTGAAGAAGCTGCATCAGAAGGCAAAAAAAGGAGGAAAAAGTGAGCAATGATGTTGAAGAGTTATAAGGCATGGGGCTATGAATTGAGGGTTGTAGTGGAGAGGTAGGGGAGGAAGGAGCGGACAGTGATGGATGGTGATAGAAATAGTATCAAAGTTGAAAGCAAAGGATGCAAATGATGGTGAATTTGATGAAGTGCAACTATAGTAGTATTATAAAGGCAACTATGAAGAGAGCTATTAGTTATTTTAAAAGAGAAATTAAAATATTAAGGATGCATAATTTCAATATGGCTTGATTCCATAATACAATAGGATTTGTGTCTAAGTTTTAGTCAAGTTTAACTAAAATCATTGACTATTCAAATTGAAAGGTGATAAGTGGCACAACTGGTCGTTAAAGCCTTTTCTAGAATTTATGCCATAACTATACCATTTCTAAGCGAAGCCTAAATGAGTTTTGTTGTTTTTATAAACTTAGGATCGAAATAGCAGCAGCCTCGTTCAATTCAATTTATTTCTTTCTTCTCTTTAATATATACTTGGCAAACTATTATTAACTAGTAAGATGTCTTTCTGTAGGGTTATTTAGCATTTACATATAGGCTTTAGTTATTAATTATAAGCTATCTAATCCAGAAAAGAAAATTTATATAAAATATCCAAAATTTTAGTGATGTGTCATTTATACTCAAGTACACAATTTAAATAACAAAATAAGTCTTTTCTCTTGTTATTGTAAAATACATGGCAAATTATGAAAGAAAGTTACATGAGGGAGCCCAAAAGTCTAATATTTTAAAAATCTAGTGAAACGGCTTATCTAACCTTTGGTCAAGAAGCCTACATGAGTTAATACATTCCAAGATCATAAATTCCAAAAAAACTCATCAAATTCATGACTTAGGCTATCCAACTGATCAATTAGCTAGATCAACCAAATTTTTATTGTCAAATTCAAGTATTTTAGAAGTCCTAAAAAATTGTAAAGATACTAATTTACAATACCATTTTGGATTAAGATTTTTGTCTTAAATGTACATAGTAAAGACCTTTCATCTCAAAGCCACAGCTCCCTTCATTGTCATTGCTATCTTAATATTAGGATTATATTTGATATGAGATATTAATGTATATAATTTTATTAGTTTATACTATAATACTTTTGGTTGTATGTGGGTGGTATCATAAATAAAGAGAAATGAAAGGGTAGAAGAAGGTAGTATAAGAGGTTAAAGGCTTTGAAAGGAGCTTTAAATGGTAGGATTGAAGACCAATTTTTGACAAAAAAAAAAAAAAGGCTATAGAAGTACCATAGCTGAACCCAATCTTATTTTGATAAAAGTTATTAATTTTATTTTTAGGTTATATATAATACTTTGTATATACATGCATGCATACATATGTACATATATGTGCGATATATATATATATATATTATTCATCCATATGTTCCATATCATTAGAAATTGAAGTATTTTAAAATTTAATTTAATTAATTAATTTATAATGTGGGTTAATGGTTTGATTAACAATTGAACTCTAGATCTCTGATCCAAACAAACAAAGGACAAAATATTAGATTGGATTTGAGAATTGCATAGGACATGTTTATCTAGCCACATTATGTATCTCATCATACAAAGGCCCATATATAGGGATTGGGCCAACTTTTACTTTAGCCTTGTTATTTTGGGTGCTTCATAGGTGTTCCAAAACAACACATCTCAATTCTTATGTTCTCTGTCACTCCAAAATTACACATTGCCAAGTTTTCTTTTTTTCTTTTCTTTATAATAAAACACCACAATTTTTTACGCAAGGAACAACCATAAACAATCAATCAATCTTTATAATTGGAAGCATGACCTTACAAAGATTCTGCTATAGTTGAATCCTAAAGGTACATGTATCAAAACCCTTAGTATTAGCCAATAATTTTAAGGAATGCAAAATCTACTTTTAAAGACAGCACAATCTTTGTTCCCCTGTAGCTAAGTTCTCTACTCGATTTGTATTCATTTATTATTTCTTATAATTATTTATATTTATTATAATAATTTAATTCACATCCATTAACGTAAGTTTTCAATATATGTAACATTAACGGCTTTCTCAGCTTGATGAACTGCCACTTCTTATTGCCAACAAGTTGCTTAGATCAACAAAGACCATGAATTATATTTAACTCAAGGAAATGTCTTTTTGTACCACATGTGGTGCAGATCATGTACTATGCGCGATAATTGGCCATGCGTGTATGACCATGCATGGTTAAGAATAAAATTATTCTTTTATGCATCGCATGCATGGCCGTATATGCACACGGTCAATAAGCTCATGATACACGCGCGATGCAGGACTTCTTCTTAGGAAAAGTCTTTGTACACTGCCTTCGGTGCAGGCCATCCTGTACCGAGTGTGGTGATTCACCCATGCTGGAGGCTCACCCATGGGTCTTGCATTACTAATGCGCGGGCTCGTACACGTGTGAATCATTGCATCCGATGCAAGCCATGTTGCATCGAGGCGGTGTATCAAGACTTGAAAAAGTCTTGCTGCACCGCACCCAATGATTGATGCACGTTGCGTGCACACGTGCCAAAACAGAAAAGAACGTATTTTCTTTTGGTATGCATGTGCATTGTATGCTAGCGCCAATCACCGAGATCGAGCGCACTTGCTGCAGCAAGACTTTTTTCAGTGCAGCAAGATTTTTCTATCAGAAAAAGTCTTACTGCACCATCCTTTATGCAGCAAGCACGTATCAATCGTGCGATTATTCGCTCATGCGATACCTATGCGGTGGTTAATAATTTTTGTTGTGCATCACACGTGTATTAATATATATGAATGATCAATATGTTGGATTGATGTGCACTCACTGTACCGTACAAATCTTTTCGGTCTTTCCCTCTCCCTTTTCCTCGGCTTAATGGGCATCAGCTATTGGGCTTTAGCCTTTAAGTGGTAGTTTTGTTATTATAACAAATCGGGTGGTATCTTAACTACCTCGCATGAATTAGAACCAGCGTGTGAGGAAAAAAAAGATTAAAAAAAAGGACAACCGGAACGGCGTAGGGTTCGTGCCGTTGGGAAAACAAATGGCGCTGAAGTCTCTTCCAAGGGCTCCATCCGACGGCCGAGATGGAACGAAAGGAACCAACGCGCAGGGGAAGCCATCAGAAAGCGGAGCCGGGGGAAAACCGGCGACGGACGGACACGCGGGTACAATCATCTGCCAAGAAGGAGTCGCTGCTCGAAATTGACACGTGTTAGAAGCTGACGTTTGTCCGGTTTCAAACAAGCAATTGCGCTTGCTGGTGATGTATATGCGTTTTGTAACAAAAAAAGAAAAGGTTAATTCAAACAATTTTTTTTTAAAAATTGTTTTAGAAAAAACCTTTTTATATGCACTTTATAAAAATAATTTATTGTATATCTATTTTCCTGAAAAACCATTCTTTGTATATATTTTTTGGATCATCTTATTTTGTAACAACATCTTTCATTATATTTTTAGCTAACAATATTATTTTAAGTATAAAATAATAATATTATTTGTCTGCATTAATATCTCTGGAAAAAATTACATCCATTTTGTATTGTAAAGAGTTACTTTTTGTATAAATTTTTCAAGAATATCATTAGAAATGCATAACGAAGTTATTTTATATTAAAAAAATACTATTCATTAATATTATCAATAAAAATTTTAGTAAGAGAGGGATGGTTGCAAAAATGGATTGTTTGAAATATATATATATATATATTAAAAAGTTAATTTGATGCAAAGTGCAATTGACACCTCTCCCTAAAATATGCTACCTTTCTCTTTTCTCCTTCTATTTCTCATTAATGGCTTGTCTGCTTCTCATTAGTAGCTTATGAGCAGCTACTGTTTCCCTCCAATGGTTAGCCAGCGTCAACCACTTCCTTCGGATATGTTCGCACCCTTAAGTATTGATAGGGAATTCTATATACACCACAAAAATTACACTCTACACTCACACTTAAAAAAAAAAATTCAATTTATCTCATTATAATAACCTTTATACCCTCTAAAATTTCTCTCAACACCTCACCCTCAATCACACCCCCTCTTCCCGTTGTGTAATGAACTTTATACCTCATAAAATTTCTCTCTACACCCTACCTCACCCCCTCTCTACCCTCACCATTTCAGTTTCCTCAACCCCTCATTCTCCTCAATACTATTCGGCCTAATCAAGTCAACAAACCGTTTCAATTTTTTTCAACCCGTTATTTCCCTCAATACTGTTCAACCTGATCAGGCCGAATATATATATGTTGTTCAGCCCGATATGTCAAACATTCTATGACTATTCCCAGCATTCGCGTATTCAATCTAGAACGCATTCGGTTTCCGATGGTCTCCCTTCTTTTCTTTTTTCTTTTATCTTATCTCCACAATTTTCATGAAATTTCTAAGATGAACCCACTGGAGGCAATGCCTTCTCTCTCTTTTTTTTAAGATGGCATCATTTATCCAATTCTTTTATTTAAAATTAAATTAAATATAAATTTAAATTTATCGATAATTTAGCTTTATCTTTTATCAAATAAAAGATAGAAATTTAACTTTATCCACTGAGGCAACGCCTTCTTCTCTCGCCGTCGCCTCTCATCGAAGAGGAAGGAAATTCTCTCGGTTGGGAAGGAGAAGGGGATGAGTGTAGGAAGAAAGGGTGTGGAGAGAAATTTAGGGTGTGAAGAGAAAAAAGAAATATGGTGTGAGGGTAATTTTGAAATTTTTAAAATTTGAGGAGGTGTAGAGAAGAATTTCGTGGCTGTAGAGAGTGATTGAAAAATTTTAAAATTTTGGGGTGGAGAGTGATTTGAAAAATTTTAAAATTTTGGGGTGTAGAGAGTAATTTTGTGGTGTATATAGCAACTCCCATATCGTTATCCATATGATGTTTAATTTGGCTTGCATTGCTCCTATGATTAATGTTAGAGATATTTGATAACCTAAATAAGATCATCATGATGTTTTTGAATCATCAATGATCCTTATAGTGAGAGGATTCTACGGTGATTTAAAATTGCTTTGTTTAGTGTACTATGTCTTAGCAATCAATATCATGGATAATTATATTTAACTTTGTTTAATATATCGTTGGAACAAAAGATCATTAACTATGCAATAATAGTCTACCTTTAATATATTTTGCAACTAATACGTTGCTTTATCATTATTTCATATTATTTATTATTTTTAAATTAAAATTTAAATATTTTAATAAAATTATAATATTAAAATATATATAGTATAATTTTATATATAATATTATAATTTATGATTATATATTTTATAATATTAGATTATATTATATTAGTATGAAAAAACATTAGATATCTTTTTTTCTATAAGTGATATGCATTTTGATCTTTAAATCCTAACCCAAATCACTATTTTGGGATGATTATAGATACCTATTGCTGTGAAAATCCATTCTCCGGCTTGAAGGTGGTGCACGTCAAGATCCGGATAGCGCTTTCCCATCCGAGTGAACCTGCAAGGTAGTCTTCATGCAGGAACCACAGGGGATGATCCATGCGGAAGACCCTCCAACGCTTAAGTCAGTGGAGATTCTGAGCAAACAGATGAGAGAAAAAGGCTCTAGCAGAAGGATTTTCCTTCTTGAGATGATTTTTCAGGAGCAATGACCTTTGCTAGAGTTTTCTTTAGGCTTAGATTGCCTTCAAGAGCATACCTGAAGGATCCTAAGACTTGGTATTTGTATGTTGCCAAGGAGGTAACCCGTTATCACATTGCATACATTCTTAAAATCCAAATTAAAATTTCAAATATAAATTTCATTACAATCAATTAAGAGAGTTACAATTTAAAGTTTAACAAAATTTAAAAGTACATAAAATGAAAGATCGAAAATAAAAGTAGGCGAGGTCAATGATCTGTAGGAGGAAGATCGTCACCCTGTCTGCTCCAATCTGATGCTCCAGAAGCCTATAAGAATAATTAAAAAAGTTTAATTTGCTTAACTAATTATAATATATTAGATAAATAATTGATATAATATAAGAATAATATATATATTTACCTGGTGCGGAACAAACATGTGTACGATAGATGTAAGCCGCTCAATGTGCTCTCTCATAGAATCCATCGTTGCTCTATCGGCGGCACTCCTCCGTTGCATCTCTTCCATCGTTGCTCTATCGGCGGCACTCCTCCGTTGCATCTCCTCCATCGCTGCTCTATCGTCGGCACTCCTCCGTCGCATCTCCTCAATCTCATGCTCAAGTCTGCGAACACCATCTGCAGCATCTGCAGCATCACGTTCATGTCTAGTCATCTCAGATAACTGAGTGGGAGGTGACTTCAACTTCATAACCCCTCATTCGACCATAGCGCTCCGGCCCCATCAGCTCCGTAAACACCTCGGCCTCAATGCGACTATTCTGTGTAGATGCTGTAGAGTCATCGACATGCTCAGCAATAAGAGCTGTAGCTCTTTCCTATATTAATTTTAAAAAAAATTAGTTAGATCTTATTGAATAACAAAATCAAATTAAAATCATTGCATAAAATAAATTGTAATAAATAATTACATATAAGTCCCTTGACTCATCTCTGACAAAAGTGCCATCCCGGTGAATATGAGTCATTCGGTAAAACTCCACCTCACCGGGTTTCCGCCCATGCTCATCCATCTACAAGAAATATTACATTTTTGTAGAACTGAATTTGATATTGATCAAGCTAGTTGCATGCAAAAAGTTTTTAACATAATCCTTTATATCATTACTTTTTAGGTGTCCAAGGTATTAAATGAAAATCATACTTGTGGATGTGCTACAGAGCAACCCTGCTCGTGGATGATGCATATCTGGAACATCCCATGGGCAAAATGTGCAGCTGAGTTTACATTAGTAACCAAAACTTTTACTCTGGATCTAACTTCATTAGAATGGAGGGACTTTGCCTATATTTCCATTTGTGGTTTCCAATCATATATTATCTTCATGATTTATTTCAATATATTAATATGATAGTACCATATGCTTTCTAGATCAAACATTTATCAGCATGGGAAGGCTGAAAACTTATAGTCCACAATGTAAGAGGCTTTCAAACTGATGGAGCATTTGAACACACTTAACTACATCCAACAATTCAATTGTCAGTCCACGTTGACTATTCTGAACTGATGCTAGCCATCGGAATGCTTGTCTACTGTGTCACCCTTTGTATTGTAGGTTATTAGTCAATGTGGCACGGTACCGTGTAGTGGCAAATGTGGAGAAAGTAAATGCCCGGAGTTTTGTCTTTGTGTTGAGGTATAATTTTGTTGTCTTGAATTTCTAATGTCACTACATTTTCTTGTAAAGTTTTGCTGTCATATTACATTGGTTGGAAGCTTGTCATTTGATTTTACTATGGTATGAGTGTCAGCATTGTAGCATTAGAGTGGTAAGCAAAGAACATTTATTTATAGTGAGCAAATTTAATTCAACTAAACAAATATAAAGCACCTAGACTACTTCAGCGGAGTATCAGGTTTAGCGTGAACAATATTGATACTATTCTGGACAATCAATACTTTAAGCTAACATATTCAAAAAATTTAATAAGTAAATGATTTGATATAAAAAATATAAATTTGTAGTTTAAAGAACATACGAACTCTTGTCTGACTCGCGCATAACTCTTGGACCACGATGTATGAGGAACAAACAGAGATGCTCATGCAGTTTTACCAATATTAGAATATGTCTGCAAAATTAAATAAATATACTTATTATATTTCAAAAAATAAATATTTTAATAAAGTATCTTAAAAGATTAAATAACAAGATACATGTCCCCTCTCGGAGAACCAGTAATGAACCAACTCAATCCACTGATGAGGGGGTACATTAGGAGGACAAGTACCAACTACTTGCTCCTCGGTAATATCCGATAATTTGTACTTCATCTTCAAATATGCCTTATATTCTTTTCATTTTCGGTTGAGAGACTTCAATACAAAATCATGAGTGGATGGAGGTAGTACAAACTTGGACTGCAAAACAATTTAATTGTTAAGTCTAATAATTAACTTAATTAAAATAAAACAAGCTGTTTGTAAATTGAAAAAATATAAACAAAGCATAATATAATAAGTATACAAAATAAGAAATGTTTATATTCAAATTTTTACCTGCATAACTCGTAGAATCTCAACTTTATACATTGGAAGCATGTCATTACATTTTGCATAACTTAATGGACAAAGCTGATGCCTCCGTACAATTGACCCTAAAAAGGAACTCAATAAGCTAGCGGCTTTTTAATTGGCTGCTCTAGCTGATTGTACTCAACCACTATCTGCTCACCCTCGCGCATCTGCCATACATCCCGAACTATCATGGGTCCGCGTCTGCGTGTAACCCTCCCAGATTTGTCTGCATAAAAATAGATATGCATGCATAAACTATAGTAAAAAGTGTAAAGATATTTTATCAAACTAAATAAAAAAATAAATTACCCTGAATGTGTAGCTCATAATCTCCTACATCGACAGTAGGATCATGATGCCTAGAGGATGATGGACCTGTTGTAGACTGTTGTGCCGAAGGATTGAACGCAACGTCTAGTACTGAAGAAGAACCAGAATGAACCTGCTGTGATGAACCAGAAGTGCGAGCCTCTGTCCGTGAGCGCGGTATAATGTCACCTATCATTTACATCAGACTAAGAGTTAATGAAAATAAATATTAAATTAACTGAATAATTACTAGAAATGTGCCTAACTTGCTAGATTCCAGTTCCTTTCAAGTAATTAGAAGTAAAATCAAGTCTAGCTGCAGGAATAATTAATTTCCATGCTGCCTATATTCTGTCAGCTACAACATGCTGATGGGAAAGAATCCGTGTACGAGCAAATACTAGAAGACCGTAATACGCAGCGGAATAATAAATAAAAATGCGCAAACCACACAATCACAGAAACACCAAGATTTACGTGGAAAATCCCTTCAAGATAAAGGAAAAAAACCACGGGCAAGCCAGAGAAGAAGATCCACTATAAATAATAAATATCCAAGTCTCAAAGTCCCTTGCCAGAACTTGAGAAACAATCACAAGAGAATAATAGGGATATAAGGATTACATCACCGAAAAATACGGTCTTCTACGTTACCTCCTTATTTTCTTCCCTTCTCTTCTTCTTCTTCTCTTGTTTTCTTCTGCAGCACCTTCACGTGATTCCTGGAGTGGAAGTCCTCCCACGTAGTTAAGCACCAAGCAGCAGCCCTTCCTTCTCTTCCCCTAGCAATCCATGCTCCTAAGAAAAAGAAATACCTGCTACATGCTTCTCCTCTTTTTCCATACGGCTGCTCCTTAAAAAATAGAAAACCAAAAAAGGAAGGCGGCTACTCCTTTTATAAAAGAGAGAGAACAAACCTTAGTGAAAAAAGGAGTAGCGCTCCCTTTTGCCCTAATGGGCTGAATAGGTGGGCCATGGGCCCAACAACCTCCCCCTTCAGCCCATAAGGGAGGCTGTCTCATGCTTCCTTAGTGTGAAATCATGCCGACCAGCTGTCGGCATATCTCTTGCCTTTCTTTTGATAAGGTCTTTGTCAACATGTCTGCCCCATTTTCATCTGTGTGAATTTTCTGAAGCTGTAACTGCTTCTCTTCAAACACATTTCGAATCCAGTGGTATCTCACATCTATATGCTTTGACTTGAAATGAAAAGTTGGGTTCTTGCACAAGTGGATGGCGCTCTGGCTGTCACAATGTACCACATAATTTTTCTGTTTCAATCCCAATTCATGTAAGAATTCTTTCATCCACAGCATCTCCTTACAGACCTCGGTAGCAGCAATATATTCTGCCTCTGTGGTAGAGAGAGCTACACACCTTTGCAATCTGGATTGCCATGACACAGCTCCCCCTGCAAAAGTAAGTATGAAACCTGATGTGGACTTCCTTGTATCAATATCTCTCGCCATATCTGCATCTGTGTAACCAATCAGCACAGCTGGACCACCCCCAAAGCTTAAACAAACTTTGGAGCTTCCTCTGAGATATCTGAAGATCCACTTCACTGCTGCCCAATGCTCTTTCCCTGGATTTGCAAGAAATCTGCTAGCAACACCCACTGCATATGCGATGTCTGGCCTCGTACATACCATCGCGTACATCAAACTTCCGACTGCTGAAGCGTAAGGAACCTTCTTCATTTTCTCCTTCTCCTCATCACTTGAAGGACTTTGCTCTGAGCACAACCTGAAGTGACCTGCAAGAGGAGAACCAACTGGCTTTGCATTGATCATACTGAACCTATCCAATACCTTCTCAATGTACTTTTCCTGTGACAACCATATTTTCTTGATTCTTCTATCACGAAATCTGCATACCCAGTATTTGCTTTGCTGGTCCCATATCCTTCATTTCAAATGAATTGCTCAGCTCCTTCTTCAACCTGTCAATCATAGACATATCTTTCCCAAGAATAAGCATGTCATCAACATAAAGTAGGAGTATGACAAAATCCTCACTAAACCATTTGATATACACACAATGATCTGAAGCCATTCTTTTGTATCCATTTTCAGCCATAAATGAATCAAATTTCTTGTACCACTGCCTTGGAGCTTGCTTCAGCCCATATAAGCTTTTTTTCAATCTGCAGACAAGATTTTCTTTACCTTTGACTTTGAAGCCTTCTGGTTGCTCCATATAGATTTCCTCCTCCAAATCACCATGAAGAAAAGCTGTCTTCACATCTAACTGCTCAACCTCCAAGTCTAGACTAGCAGCAATACCTAGAGCAACACGAATTGAAGACATTTTAGAAAAAATCTCTTCAAAGTCAATACCTTTCTTTTGACCAAAGCCTTTCACAACCAATCTGGCCTTGTACTTTGGTTGAGAACAATGCTGTTGAGTCTTTAACCTGAAAACCCACTTGTTCTTTAAAGCCTTCCTTCCTCTTGGTAGTTCCACTAACTGTAAGGCATCCAAGCCCTACTAACCACTCCTTTTTCTGCTCACTTTCAACTGCCTCCTGGTAACATTCTGGTTCACCTGCATCAGTAAGCATTATATATTCATCTGTAGAATACCTTTTGGAAGGTTGACGTTGTCTGATAGATCTTCTCAGCTGAGGCTCTGTAGGAGGTTGCTCCTGATCTCCTTCCTGCTCAACATGTCCTACAGGTGAGTTAATACCTGCTCCTGCACTATTTTCTTGCACATCTCCCCTATCACCCTGATTTACTAGAGGAGTAACTGGATCACAGTCTGTTAATCCTCCTGCAGAAGACTTGACTGACACCTCCTTCTTGAAGTCTTGAAGGGTTTGATCTTCAAAAAATACCACATCTCTGCTTCTGAATACCTTCTGCTTTTCTGGATCCCAAAGTCTATAACCAAACTCATCATGTGAGTAACCAAGCAAAGCACATTCTTTTGTCTTACCATCCAGCTTGGACCTCTCAATGTCTGGAACATGTGCAAATGCACGACAACCAAACACTCTCAAGTGCTTATAAGAGACATCTTTTCCTGACCATACACGCTCTGCAACATCACCATCTAGAGCTGTACATGGTGACAAGTTTATTACATCAACCGCTGTCTTCAATGCCTCATCCCAAAATCTTTTAGGTAACTTGGACTGTGAAAGCATACATCTGATCTTTTCCATGATGGTGCGGTTCATTCTCTCTGCAATTGCATTATGCTGAGGAGTACCAGGAACTGTCATCTCATGTTGAATGCCATGTGATCTGCAATAATTATCAAATAACCCTGTGTACTCACCACCATTATCTGACCTTATACATTTCAGTTTCTTTCCTGTCTCTCTTTCAACTCTGGCATGAAACTCTTTGAAGACATTAATAACCTGATCTTTAGTCTTCAAACCATAGACCCAAACTTTTCTAGAAAAATCATCTATAAAAGTGACAAAATAAAGTGCACCACTGATGCCTGGAACATTAACTGATCCACTAGGAGTTTTTGTCCTCAGAGGACCACAAACATCTGTATATATACGATCCAAAACATGCATTTTTCTAGATAAAGCAGGACTAGCAAAAGAAACTCTATGTTGCTTGCCAACCAAACAATCAACACATGGGTTCAGATGTACACCTTTGAAGTCTGGTAGAACTTCTTCCTTGGAAAGAACTTGCAGCCCCTTCTCACTCATGTGTCCCAGTCGTTTATGCCACAACTCCATGCTGAAGTCGTTCTCTGTAACATTCAACTGTTCACCATAAGCTTTAGCCTGCAACCTGTATAAAGTGTGACATTTCTTCCCACTGGCTACAACAAGTGAACCTTTACTGAGCTTCCATTGCCCTTTATGAAATCTGCTATCAAAATCTTCATCATCAAGTCTTCCAACTGAGATTAAATTTAGCCTCAAGTCAGCTACATGCCTTACATCCTTGAGCACCAACTTACAGCCAAGATTGGTCTTCATGTGGATGTCACCCATGCCAATGATGTCTGCTGTGCCTTGATTTCCCATCTTGACAACACCAAAATTTTCAGTCTTATATGTAGAAAAAAACTCCCTCCGTGGTGTAGCATGATAAGAAGCACCTGTGTCAATCACCCACTCATGATTCTGACACTCACATGAGAAGATACCATCAGAAGTAGACAAAATCAAATAATCATCACTCTGCACAGTAGCTGTGATATTCTCCTTTGACTCTGTATCCTCCACTTCTTTTCCCTTTTTCTTACTCTTCTTAGGCTTCTTACACTGATTCTTGTAGTGCCCTTTCTCACCACAGTTATAGCAAGTAATATCTTTTCTTGACCTTGATTTGCTTCTACCCTTGTATGAATTGTCTCTATTTCTAGACTTTGACCGTCCTCTATTCTCTGAGACAAGTGCCTGTGAATCAATCTGAGAAGTTGCTGAATTTTTCCTTCTTAACTCCTCATTCAACAAACTGCCTGTTACTTGACTCATGGTGATAACACCGTCTGGTGCAGAATTACTGAGGGAAACTACCAGTGTCTCCCAACTTTCTGGCAATGAACTGAGAAGTAACAATGCCTGCAACTCATCATCAAGAGACATTTTCATAGAGGATAACTGGTTATTAATACTCTGCATTTCATTCAAATGCTCAGCAATAGAAGCACCCTCTTTATATTTCAGATTCACTAGTTTTCTGATCAAGAAAGCCTTGTTGCCAGCTGTTTTTCTCTCATATAGACTTTCTAACTTTTTCCAAAGAGAGTTTGCAGAAGTCTCAGTGGAAACATGGTGAAAGACACTATCATCCAACCATTGCCGAATAAAACCGACTGCCTTCCGATCTAACATGATCCAAGCATCGTCTGTCACTGTAGCGGGCTTTGCTTTGACCCCTTCTAAAGGTCCATATAGATCCTTGCAATATAAGAGGTCCTCCATCCTTGGTTTCCATATCATCCAATTGTTTCCGTTCAGACTGATCATGCGGGAAACATTACCGGCCTCCATGCTCGCACACAAAAAAAATTTACAGGCTCTGATACCAGTTGATGGGAAAGAATCCGTGTACGAGCAAATACTAGCAGACCGTAATACGCAGCGGAATAATAAATAAAAATGCGCAAACCACACAATCACAGAAACACCAAGATTTACGTGGAAAATCCCTTCAAGATAAAGGGAAAAAAACCACGGGCAAGCCAGAGAAGAAGATCCACTATAAAATAATAAATATCCAAGTCTCAAAGTCCCTTGCCAGAACTTGAGAAACAATCATAAGAGAATAATAGGGATATAAGGATTACATCACCAAAAAATACGGTCTCCTGCGTTACCTCCTTATTTTCTTCCCTTCTCTTCTTCTTCTTCTCTTGTTTTTCTTCTGCAGCACCTTCACGTGATTCCTGGAGTAGAAGTCCTCCCACGTAGTTAAGTACCAAGCAGCAGCCCTTCCTTCTCTTCCCCTAGCAATCCATGCTCCTAAGAAAAAGAAATACCTGCTACATGCTTCTCCTCTTTTTCCATACGGCTGCTCCTTAAAAAATAGAAAACCAAAAAAGGAAGGCGGCTACTCCTTTTATAAAAGAGAGAGAACAAACCTTAGTGGAAAAAGGAGTAGCGCTCCCTTTTGCCCTAATGGGCTGAATAGGTGGGCCATGTGCCCAACACATGCACACAAATGAAAAACAAAAGCAAAGCACGAAAGTCAAATGCTTCTTCTGTAGCACTTCCTCCCCTCTGCCAGCATTTAGTTCATGATTTCTATTTCTCTAAGTGAGTTCGTGCAAAAAAATGGATGCAATACAACAATTTAACAATAAATTAATGCTCAAACCTGTGACATAAGCACTTGAACAACTTGGTTACCTGAAGCAGGAGGAGGGAGAAGATTCCGGTGCGAACGTGAGAAATTGGATCACTCAGAAAGATTTACAGCAAGAAATGCTTATCAAGCAGGTGAAGAGACATTTTGAAGATATTCAGAGGGTGCAGCACCCCATGGGGAAGTTTGCTACTGATAAACTTCAAACATGCATACATAATAATAAATGATTACTGATTAAAGACTTGCTACTTGGCAAATATGTCACGAATTATGAATAAGCTCTACAGCATCATATATCTCTTGCAATGTTCAATAAAAGAAGGCATGTTGTCCAACATTTTGTGGCGTACTGTGTTTGGCACAGTAATTACAAAGGCTTGTAATAGAGAAAATAAACACAAAGAAAGATAATTTATAGCAAAATCATGTGTCTTTTACAGTTTGCATCAATTTAAAATCGCATAGAGTCGTTGCATATTACCAGTGACTCGGAATAGGGATGACTTGTTCCTTGCCAAGAATAGAAATGAGAGCAGCTCACCTTCCTTGATACAAAGGACAAAGTAGGCACAACTTCAGTAAGATAAAGACCAACATATTCGCAAAGTGAGGTATTCTACTTGGAGCAGCAATGAGCTGCTCGGTCTTGGGTTAGTAGTAACAGGCTCAATTCAAATTAGGAGATGAGCTAAGTTCAGACATTACTTAAAATTTGGGTTAGTAGCATAGATTCCATGGAACTCACCAGGCATTTGAGCTTTCGATGCAGAGAAGAGAAATAGATGGAAGAAGAGTAGATAGAGCAGAGAGGCCATCTCTCTTAGCGTGGGAGCATGAAATTTTTCTTTTCTTTTAAGTGCTTTAGAGTGGAAAGGAAATCTGGATAATTAGTATGCCTTGCAACATGCTCTCTCTCATTCAAATTGATGCAATGATGCTGCTGGGAAAAATAAAGAATTTTTTTTCCTCTCGAGAGATAGATGGAGTTGATGCAAAGATGCAATGATGCTGCTGGGAAAAATAACTTTTACTAAAGATGCAACCATTGTACAACCAAATCTTTCTTCTCAAAAAAATAGAACTTTCTTAGCATATTAGAAATATCCTCAATAAGTTGACTAATACTACAAGAGTTAGAACAGAACAGAGCCGAACCCTCTAACCACAAGATTCAAAGTAAATCCAGACAGGTAGAAAGAAGGTTGAAACACGAGTTTTTATAAGCCAGAAGAAATCTGGATATTGAGAGCAGAAACTACGCCCGAGGTGCATCACAATATTTCTTAGAAAATCCACTATAGTGCAAAATTTAATACCAACAATAAGAATCAAGCATTATCATTTCCTTCAAATTCTGTCCTAACCAAGGATACCGTGGCATGTACATCATCAACCGGTACAAAATTGAATGACATTGAATGCGTATAAGTGTCATCATCTTTATCATCTTCCAACTGCTTTCCCATATCATATAAGTCCCTCGGTTTTGTTTTAATAACAGTAGCCCAATCTTTATCTTTTGCATCTTGTACAAAAAATACTTGACGAGCTTGAGAAGAAAAATGAATGGATCATCCTTCAATAAGGCACCAGTATGTATCAACCTTGTAAAATTTACAAGTGTAAATCCATCTGCATCCTTTTTCAAACCCCTTGATGAGTTTATATCTACCCAATTACATCTAAATAATATGAATTTAAAGATTCCATAGTAATCTAACTCATAAATATCTTTTAGTGCACCGTAATAAGTTTTTCCATCTGCTTCCACCATAACACCACTATTCTGTGTTCTTCTAAATTTCTCACAATCTTTAGTATGGAATTTAAAACCATTGATTATGAAACCATTATATCTATTGACAACTTTGTTAGGTCCTCGAGCCAGGGCTATTAATTCAGTTAAAAAATTTATCTCCATCATCATTGATACCTAGAAAATAAAAAGGAATGTTAACAGGTTATTTGATGCTAAATCTATCTATATATTCAGTATATGTCAAACCTGTTTTGAAAGCCATGTAGGAAATAACTCGACTAACCATCGCTGTTCAATCCTTGGATTAGGTCGAGTGCCATGATTAGCTTGTCGTTGAGACATTAAAAATTCGTTGCATAAAATTTACTTTATTCATTTAGAACAAAAAATAAGATATGATATTTAAACGTGAAATGCAATAAATCATACTGACCTACGATAGTCAGATATTATTTCACTATGGAGTAACACATAATGATGTGCTTGTGCCATTGATTTATGATCCAATACAATAGTTTCAGTTTTTCCCAAGACTCTACCTGCAGTTGAAAACTTATACAATTCTGCGTTATGTACGAAATCACTAAAGCGTTGAGGTCTATTAAATGTTATCTCTACACCTTGAAGATATCTTGAACAAAATGTTAAACACTCTTCAGCAATATCCTTCTGCAATCGAACCCTCTGGATAGGCTCTGTTTCATATATAATCTTTCAATCGCACAAGGTACCTACAACATAAATTAATTTTTAAACATAGCATAATTATGATGCTACTTTTATTAAAATTATAGTGTATCGATCTATAGGATACATCAGCCTCTATAGCGTACCTCTCAATAGGATATATCCATCTATAATGTACCGGTCCACCCAGCTTGACTTCCGAAGCTAAGTGAATGAGTAAATGTATCATAATAGTAAAAAATCCATGAGGAAAAATCTTTTCCATCTGACAAAGTGTAATAGTAACAAAGGGAAGCAATGAAATTCTGGAAAAGTAAGAGTGATACATCATTACAGAAACAAAACTTCAATCACTATAAAGCAACAGATGAGGACTTGGGCTCTGAAACAAGATGCATAACACATCCTCTTATCCAGGGCATAAGAACCGATACAAGGGTTGCACTCCGAAGTGCAGGACAATAAGGCAAGAGAAGATAGGGACAACACCATGAGGCCTGCATTCCATCCATGTGATCCCAACCAGAAGCAGCAGAACAAAAGCAGATAGATTCATGTTGAGCAAATCAACAGATTAAAACAAATGCATGACTATTTTCTGCTAACTGAAAATGAGCAAATCAACAGATTAAAACAATTCTCAAGATCTATTTCATGACCTGCTAATATTAATTCCCATGGTTACAAGATGTTAACTCAGCTTCAAGAAGACCAGTCGCTTTATTGGATATCAAAGTCTAGAAAGCACAGTTTAAATGTACTGATTTCCCTTACCCAATGGATGATTTGTTGATGCTACAATAATATTAACTAAAACAAAACCATGTAGAACATGCTAAAATTTTCCCAAGCTCACGTTTCTCCCCCTCTCTAAAGGGGAGGATGACTTCGAATAACTAAAGGAAAAATGGAAGAGCTGATTCATTCTCAAAACAAGGTACGGCCGGCATACATAAAACCAAAAATAGAAGAATAGATTGAAGACTACTTACTCAAGATTTCTGAGACATACTGCTCTGCATTAGCTGGAATCTTTCTGCCTGGGACACTGACCTTCAGAAGGCTGGAATACCTGTCAAAGCCCTTCCCTAGATCCTTCCACTACAATTCAGAAAACTTCTTCATTAGATCAAACTGAATACAAAAGAGATCAAATCAATGCGAACCATCGGAGATCGGGGAGGTCTAGGGCATCCCAACACTCTGTCTTCAGATACGAACATACCATATTCATAGATCATAGAGAGAGATCTTACCTTATGTAAATGGCTGGATCTGCTCCGCCACTGATGAGGATTGGTTGGGGGGAGGAAAAGGGCTCCGCTAAGGCATCAGAATGCGGGCGAGGGGGATTAGAGAAGGAGACAGAATGCAGGGGGGGGGGATCAGAGAAGGAGATAGAACGTGGGCGGGGCGGGGGGGGGGGGGGGGGGGGGGTTCCAGTGGGCTTCAGAAGGCCGGGGGGGTCCAGTCGGTAGGTTGCATGAATTTTCCACCCCGCCCTCAAGCATCGGGAAAAAGAGTTGTTAAACATAAATTTTACTGTAGTGGATTTATGTGCCTATTTGTGTTTGTGAGAAAGAGATTTTTTTTAAAAAAATAGATAATCAAAGATAATCAAGGTTATGCTAGAATTTGAAGAACAGCTTATATAAAGGAATTTTGATACACTGGCTGATCCTAAGGATGAGTAGGTTTTGACAGAGAGAGGAAAAGGACCAGCTGCCTAACTTGGGAAACTTAATATCCTGCCCTTTGTTTGACTGTCATTTTATATTTAATCCTTACACAATTAGTATTTTATGTTCGTTTATGTGCCAATTTATGGTTTCTCTTTCTTTAAGGAAGGACTCCATCAAATAGTTATAGATGGCCGGCCACCTCCGTTTCTGCTATGGTTGGTCGGATCAAGTCCTCTCATATATAATGACCAACTCTCCGGAGGCTTTCGGTTGGCCGGCCAATATCCGGTTAGATAGAGAAGTACTTGGCCATCTTAAGTGATCATTAATTGAATCTTTGAAGTGATTGAATCTGACTTATTTTCATCTTTCTTTATAATAGGATGGTAGCATTATAACTTTAATGAGTTGGACTCTTTAAGGGATGTCACTGCTTTTCATGAATGAATGAAGATGGACTTAATGAAGTTGTTGGTTTAGAATTGATGATGTGGGTAAGCGCCCATAATGGGTTATCCGATTCATGCTCATTATGTGATAAAAGATAATGAAATAATACATGGAAATACATAAAAAGAATATAGTGGAAAGATGGGAGATCGAGAACTTAGAAGAGTATATATATATATATATATATATATATGCCAATCAGCTCCCTTTCATCTCAGATCAAAATACGTAGAGTGACTTCTTAGCTTTTGAGCTGTGGAATAGACATGGGTTTTTCATCACGCAGAATATGTGAAACAGCACAATTTTAGTCCTATCCAACTTCTTCACCAGTTCAGGCACGTATGCTCCACCCATATTGCATTAGTATCAAGCTTGATTTTGGTTGTTTTTTATGCTTATGAGATGGGTTCATGTCATACATGAATGTATAAGTTGTATATATTGTGTGTTAGTAATTTTGGTTGGCCATCCATGGCAACTTCACACATGGTTAGTTTTAGACTGAAAATTTTAGTGTAAACACATCTCTAGGTGATTAGCTTTTTTGTAAAATTTCATGGCTTAATTTCTTATGTTCATAAAGAACTAAAATATTTAGGCTTAAAGTACCAAGATAATCATACCTTCATGCACACTTGGTTTCAAACTATAAAATTTTTTACTGTGAATATATATCTCTATGTAGGTATAACTTTCATGTAAAATTTTGTGGCTTAATTTAACTAAATTTCTATAATCGTTGAACCAGAAATTCTAAGATATTTGTATCTTTGCACACATTTGGGTTCAGATTGTGATACTTTTACTGCGGATGAATCTCTCTATGCTTAACTATTCTGCAAAATTTTGTGATCTAATTTACATTCGAATTGGAATCTTGGCTCCGATGCCCTATATGCTGCATTCTATGATTACACTAACTATACTTTGACCCAAAATGCCGCATGAGAGATCATATTAGGTTCTTGAATATAAAGTATAATGTGCTGTATAACAAGGGTTTCAAATGTACCAATGTTGAGAGGAGCGATGTTCATAGAAAACTTCATTTTTAAAATCTTTTGTGCTTGAAATTCTAAAATATCTATATCATTGTGCACACTTGGTTTCAGACCATTATATTTTGATTGTGAATAAATCTCTATGTGCTTAATTTTTTCGCAAAATTTTGTGGCTTGATTCTTTGTGTAAAGTGATACATCTAAATTGGAATCGCAACCTTGATGCCTTATATATTGCATTCTGTGACAACATTGACTACACTTTTAAACCAAGATACAACATGAGAGACCATATTAAGGTTTTGAACATCAAATATGATATACTCTATTAGAAGGGTTTCAGATATACCAATGTTGAGAGGAGCAAGGTTCTATTGGATTCTTTGGCTGATGAGTGGGAGCTCAAGAGGCATCTCTTAGAAGCGCAGTGGGTCACAACAAATATTGATCCATCATCAAAGAACTATGTATGATAGAGGACAAGCCATGGCATCAAGATTGGTTCCAAATCTCAAAAGCGCAAAGATATAGAAGGCTTTATTGCTTAAAACTAGAACAAATTGTTTTAGCACCTAGGGTTGTGTTGTGCGGGTAGTCTCTTTTTTGAGACTTTTATTTAGTATGCTATAATTTATTGAACAGTTTAGTTGTCGATTTTTTTATTTTTTTGTTCTTTCTTATGAATATCGCTAGTTTATAGTTCATTGTTGTTGATTGAAATCCTGCATGCTTAATATAGTGATTATTAATTGATAACATGCAGGATCATGTTGGAGTATTTGAGTTTGTAGAATTAAGACTATTCTCACCCAAATTAATATTTGATGCAATTTAGTCTAAATAATAATTATGTAATATGTGATACATGAGAGATAATAGTGAGCATTGTAAACTTTTGATCTCATGCCGTGAATCAAATTATCATCGATTTAGCAAAATTTACTGCAAACATAAGTGCATATTTTTATCTTCATATTTGCCTATGTTGACAGTTGTGCTATATTATTATCTATGTCTATATGCTCTAGTTTAAAATGATACATGCATCAAAAATATAATAGCCAAACTGAACAAGGAAAAAAACTGAAGAGAGAGAATTTTGATACCTGGTATCGAAAGTTTAGCTGTTCTTGAAGAATAGAAGGTTTTGGAAATCCTTACACAAATTAACTATGACTGAGCCACCTGATGGTAGCATGAATCAACAAAAAGGATCATAAGGCCTTTTTGGCAAAAGAATGAACAGTATAGCTAGCTCGCATTGCACTGCTGAGCTATACGAAAGATGATCCCATGCGTGAGCTCAAAATAATATGAGATAGCTCAAGAAAAAATATATATTATTATTTTTTCTTCCTCTCTTCAAGTGTATTTCAAGTTAGCTATTGTGTAGAGCCTGGTGTGGTACTCCAAAGCTTAAATCCTATAGTGGAGGTTTGTAGGCTCCACAGGGTTAAGGCCCAGGTTGTTGGGTATTGAGGGGGCTAGTCTATCATTGGGCTGGGTTGGGCCCAAGGTATGGGTTGGTCAAAGAGTTTTTTAGGGTTTATTATCCATATAATAAGGCACCGGTTCATATGTGGTGCTGGTTTTATTTTGGTGACCGTCATGGGGACGGGTTATATATAGTCATGTAACGATGATGATTTGGTAATGGAAAAAGAAACCATTTTCTCCCTAAAATAAGCTATCCCTCTCCTTTTCTCTCTTATCCACGTCTTTCTCTTTTTCTCATGTATAGATGCCCTAGATTTCTAGGGTTTTTTTTATTGCTGCCATCTTTGCCCTAGCCATCTTCTTGGAACCGCCTCTCTCAAAGAAGGAGAAGGAAAAAAACCCTAGCAGCACCTTCTTCTTGGGCAGCGTCTCTTGATTTTCTGGATCAGATCTGAAGGTTCACGTGAGGAAGAAGAGAGGCCACGACCCTTTCTTACAATCTTGGGGCGCAAGAAACCAAAGAAAATCCTAGTTGCTAATTAATTTGGGAAGATTACCAAGATCAAGATCCAAATTCTGCTGCAGAAATTTCAACGCTTCTGCATCTCCATATGACTTAGGGCTGGTTGAATGCGTACTATGCTCCAAGGTTAGAAAGAGGACGATCCACTCTTCATATTGCATGTGGGATGCATTCGTTTGACATCCAACGAAAGATGACACTTGAAGTCCCATCTAAACTATTGCAGCTCATGCATTCAGACTGGCGTAATAATATTTACAAGCCAAAGACTGGTCGTGCGAGGGATTGTTCGATCAAAGGCCAGTGGGTGCGTGAACTTTATATCCATAGCTGGTAGAACTGATGCATGGCTTTTGGTAGAAAATATTATGTTATGGTTGGTATTAGAAGTTATTTCTTTTTCTGTCATTTGAAGAATTTTCTAAGTTGATAAAAAAATGGGAGCGTGATAGTGTCTACAAAACGTTAAAAGATTTAGGTAAGCTAGCCACAACGAGCGTTATGACAAACATTCACTGATGTCCCTATGAAAGATGAAACAAAAGAGGGATTTAGGCCAGTATTGTCTTGAAAATCCATTTTAAAATCCATCAAATTAACTATCTAACATTGATCGGTATTTCTCTCCTAGTAGAGGTGAATTACAAGTGACTTAAAATAGATCAGAGTACATATTAAAGGATACTAAGTGCCAAAATTATAGTTATTCTAGGGACCTGCTAACTTAATTTGGTTGCATAACAATGTATTATATATCTTCATGAAATTAACTTAACAAGCCAACCTATAGCATGGTAACCCGAGCAAGGAATTAACATAGTCAGCAAAATTCTTAACTGAATAAAGTACTTAGACGTAGAAAGCCATTAACGTAGTGAAATTCTGGAGATGGAACCATATACAATCAATTTGACAATATATAGTTTTTCCCTCATGTTTTGAGCTTGTTATGGTTTAGTTGTCAACTTCAATAGGCCATGAGTTCTAGGCTTGAGCCAGCATTCTCTACATTGACTTACCACTGGCTGGTTAATGTCCGAGGTTAAAGGTAATTTTGCTAATCAATAGTACAAAGCTAGCCATAACAAAGATAATATATAAATGGTTGGCTCATCTTGTAAAAGCCATCACATTGGTATGTTATGATTATGCATATGGGATAAGTACGAAGCAATAAGAGTCTCTATCTAAATAATCATAAAAAGATAAAGAGTTATTATCTGATTACGAGGAGATAACTATGAAATGGTTAAAAGACTTTGTTTCTTGTTTTATGGGTTTAGAACTTATTTAATAGATAGATGAAGCCAACTACTTCGGATCATTGAAAAATATGTGCCTTCTCTCCATATGTGGAAGAGATCTCTCTATTAGTTTTTTCAGGCTATCACCTTTGGCCTGCGATTTGCAGTATAGAAAGCTTGTGGATGACTCTAGTTGCCATCTCACAAAGCAAGAAAAACACAATAAGGTTTATATACAAGTCAAAGATCAAAATCTATTTTATTTAGATTTAAAAGAGGTATTTAAAATAAAATTCTGCTTGCTCTATTCTTTTATATATTTTCATCAACAGTGGTATCAAAGACTGCTCAAGCATATTATCCATCTTTATGTTATGTTAAATCTATATGGCATATTTTTGCATGCTATATTATAATTATTAATAATAAATTGATATATGTAATATTGTGAATACTATTGGTAGATCCAAAGATCCATGTATATTATGTTATGATCATGAATAATAGATTTATACATGCTATAATGTGATCACTAATGATAGATCAATCCATGTTGAGTTTTAAAAATTAAATGAAAGCCTTATTACATCTGACCAACTGCCATGATAAAAAAATCGAAGAAGGTATCAAGTTGACCTAGTTAACTCAGTATTGCACCAACTCAATGAAACCAAGTCACTTGAAGATGAATCATGATGATGAAGACTAGAGTCTGACAATGATAGGGAGTTTGAGGAAGGCTAGGAATCAGAGCACTCTTATCTCAATAAATGAATTCCCTAGTAAAAGCAACAGGACCATCATGAGAGGATATTGGAGGCAAGGAACAAGTCATATACATTCTCTCCTTTAATCTTGTCATCATCACCGGAGGCAAGGAATGAGCCATATAAAGCCATATACATCCTCACCATCAGTCAGATTCCACTAAGGAATCATTGAGCTTGGATAGGGATCAGATATTCCCTATCTCTATTTTGGTCCCTTGTTTCAGTTGTTGATCTGCGTCATCATTTGCCACTACCTCGATCTAGCCATTGACCTCAAAAGCTAGGGATGGCTGACTGCAAGACACCAGCACAAGTTGCCCTAATAGTCAAACGCCATGGTGCAATGCTAGAGCTACTACGTATAGAGCATTATTTCTAGGCCTTATTTTGAATTTTATTTTAACAAGTCAGCCATCGCCTCCTCTGCATGTCGAAACTCTATCAGCACTGTTCAAGGAGTTGTACTCTGATATAGGCCAGATAGATTGATCAGAGCTTCTATGTTCTCTCTCTTCTCTATGCTACAAAGGAATCTATTGCTTCTGTTGGCCCAGATGGCAACCCAAGAGGGGGGGTGAATTGGGTTCTTTAAAAATTAAAGTCTTTTGAAATCGATTGCTTTGAAGTGCTTTGTGAAGAGAGTGATGCACAATATAAGCACAAACAAAATGCAAAAGTAAATGCTAAGAATGAGAGAGAGAAGAGATAATGTGACACGGCAAACACAAGGTTTTATAGTGGTTCGGTGCAATCCACACCTACGTCCACTCCCAAGATTCACTTGGGTCCACACTATAATCTTCCAAGATTATAGCCGAGTTGTTTTGCAAGCTCACAACTCAAACTTGTTATTTTTCCGGGATCACAACGAACCCAGCCGGTTTTTCACGAGCTCACCAGCACAAAACTCAAACCGTTGTTTTAACGGGATCACAACGAACCCAACACGTAAGCTATCCCAAGCTTACAACGAGGTACAACTATCTCCACTAATTCAATCCACTGATTGAATCAGTACACAAGTAAATAAATAAGAGTTTGAATACAAGCAGCTCCTCTTGAGCAGAATAATCAAAATAAAGCTTTAGGTTTAGAAAAGCCTGATTAGATAAGCTTGAATGCAGGCTTGGCTTCTTTGCTTCTCTTCTCCAACTCCTTTGAAGTGTGAAATCAGGCCTCAGCACAGATTCTCCTAGCTTTGGGGCTTTTGGATGTTGGTTGAAGCTTTCTTCTTTTTCTTCTAGGTTGGAAGATCTTGATATTGCTCTTGGTTGCTTTGGGATCTCCTCTTGAACTTTTGTAGAATGTAGAACTGGAGCAGACGAATCTCTCTCTTTTGATTTCACTCCTTTTGAGTCTCTCTCCTTGAGTTAAAGGATTTTTCCAATGAAGCTCTGTTTTTCCGATTTTTCTCTTCTTTTTCTTTGAAATAAATTTCTCTCTATTCGTCTCTCTTTGATTTAAAAACAGCTTCTCTATTTATAGATTCTACAAGAATATAGCCGTTAGAGACAAAGAAAAATAGCCGTTAATCAAAAATCTTACCGTTGGGGCTGACATGTCGTCGTGAAAAATTGCGCCCAGAAATTCGAGGAGTCGACTCGAGCACTGTGGGAGTCGGCTCGAAGTCGATTACTAAAAATAGAAACATTTAAAATGTTAGAGGGTCGACTCACGAAGAACCAAAGTGTCGGCTCCCAACAGTCGGGAGTCGACTCGAAGAAAATGGGGAGTCGACTCGAGAAGCGCTCAAAAAACATGCTTTCTGTTGTTTGAGCGGAGTCGGCTCACACAGTCCAGGAGTCGGCTCGCACAGAGTCAGGGGTCGACTCTTGAAATCCAAGGGTCGACTCGAGAAAATCAGAAAACTATGTTACTTACTGGAGTCGACTCTGAAACTCTAGAGTCGGCTCCGGAACGTATCAAAAATCAGAAATTTTCTTGATTGACTTTGAAATTCGTCCCAGAATAATTTTAAATGATATTTTGACTTGAATACAATAAATATGACATTAAGCATGAATTCAAAACATGTTTCAAGAAATCATTGATTGAAATATAACATGTAAAAATTCCTTTTTGAAATCTTAAATATAGAGCTTGAAACTTCTTTTTCAAATTGATTCAAAACTCGGTGAATTTAAACATTGAGAGTCCATTGCTTTCATTTTGAATAAGCTCAAGGTTTTGATAAATAAACTCATTATTTTCTTTAAAATACTCATGACTTTTGGAAATCATCAAAATCAATAAGTTAGGGTAATTAAATAATTACAATCTCCCAAATTTCTCAACAGCTTCAAATTTTCTTATTTGAGAGGGTTGTTGTCGTCGATCATGCTTTGCCACCTCTTGTCACCATTGCTAGTTGACTCTCATCCCTACAAAGGAATGTATTGCTTCAAATTTTCTTAATGTTATTGATTCTTTCTCTCTCCTCTCTCTCTTGTCCTCTTTCTCTCTCTTAAAGCTAAGAGGAGCCAATGAAGGGTCCCTTCTCATCTGTCATAGTCTCATATAGGGTGTTTGTTATGGATTAGGTTTACATAGGCCACTACTCACAGTGTTGGTACCTACCTTAATCTTTGCAAGGTGTAAATGGACCTTACTACGAATTATATTGTTATATTACTTTAGCTTAAACTAATTCTCCATTTCTTGATTTGATAAGTTGTTATCATCAAACTATCCAACCTAAGCTGACGGGCACTATTACTTCATTGGCTTTGTCCACCTCATGTTTTTCTCACCCTTGATCGTAATTATCTATTATTCCACTCTAATTATTAGATTTGAATATATAGGGTATAAAGGTTGATGTTGTTCACCTTTCTAATTAAGACCTTCGACCTCAATAGAATACCAAAAGTATAGAATGAATTACATATTTTGAGGTTGTTAGTAATCTTACTCAATAAATTGAAAGATCTTGTTGACTAAGATAAGTACCTCTATCTATAATGTTTTATTATAGCATACAATATATTTTATCTACAAATTTATATTGCACAAATTTATTGATGCATTTAGAAAATAGCATGAAATTAGATATTGAAATATGAAATTTATTGATGCATGGTTTTATATTATGCAATTATTTAAGTATATTTCATGCTTATTGAAAATGAAAAAAAAAATGCATGCCTTTCTTGCATAGGTGAAACACTATTTAAAACTTTGTAGTTCAAACATGATATATTTACTTAGACAAGGTACTAAATTATGATGACTCAGATTATATTGATTCACTGGATATGAAATATATATATTATGAAAGAAGTATTTTATGGACTTATTGTACGATCGAGAAAAATCTAACATAAAAAGGGAGACAATCCTAATTCTAACCCTTGAAAAGATTGAGGATGAATGGATGAATGTGGTAGAAATAAGAATGTTAAGATGGATATACGTAATATAAGAAAATATAGAATAAGAAATGAAAGTATTTGTAAAAAGACAGAGGTAGCTCTAATTGAGGATAAATTTTAAAAAATGACTTGGATGGTTTGGATATGTGCAACATAAATATAAAGATACATATGTATGAAAGAATGACTTCATACAAGTAGAGAAAAAAAGAGATAGAGGTAGATTGAAAATCACGTAAGAGAAAGCAATAAAGAAAATTTAAAATTTTTGTATCTTACAAAAAAAATATAACTCAAAATATAGCTCAATTCAACTCAACTCAACTTATCTAAGCCTTTTCTCAACTACATAGGGTCGGATACATGAATCTGCTTCCTCCACTCTGCTCTATTCAAGACTAAATTGATATTCAAATTATAAATAGTTATATCTTTTTTAATTATTTTTGTCCATGTTAGTTTAGGTCTACCTCTATCTCTATCCTTATAATAGATTGTTAAAATATCACTCTTTCTATCTGAAGCATTTAAAGGTCTTCGTGTATATGTCCAAACCACCATAATTGATTTTCTCTCATTTTATCTTCAAGTGGGGCTACTCTTATTATTTCTCTTATATGTTTATTTCTAATTTTATCTTTTAAAGTTTAACCACATATCCATCTTAATATATCTTAATATACGCACTTTTGTTACACTTAATTTATTCACATGTTGTTTTTAGTATTGCCATTTGATGATGCTCAATCACCTCTCCTGGACATCGGGAACGGAGGTGCTTCTCGAATCCTCGCTTCGCCGGGTTGCCTGCAAGGAAGTCCCAGGACCGAAGGGAGTCTTCGGTGGGACCCTCCGATGGCCAAGTTAGTGACTGAGGTCACAGCTGAAGAAGGGCTCGAGTGAGCCCTGTTTTGTGTGGAAAAGAGGGATCTCCGAGAGGAGGAATCCCTTTCTGAGAGTTGAGATGGCGATTTTGGGGGTTATCGCGCATACCTATTTACTGGGTGGATTCACCTTTTTATAGGGGTTGATCCTAGCATGATCATGTGGGATTGCGTGAGTCAGAAGATCTGCTGAGCCCTTGCGTGAATCTGGGCTGCTTAGTGGGCTACGTCCCATCAGCCAGCGGGGCTGTCAGGCGGCGCGCGTCTGGCGCTGTCGGGCGGTGCACATTAGAGAGGCGGTTTCTTGAACCGCTGGGGCTGATCTGGCAGGAACTGGAAAATTCTGTCTTATCAGGGCTGAGCCGGGTCGACCCGAGATGGCTGGGGCCCATACCGCTGGCAAGGCAGTGCCGGGACGGGGCCGAATCGACGGACTTGGAGGTGTCGGGGCCGAGTCGGGCCGGTCAGGGGTGGCCTTGGCCGACTCGGAGGAGCTGAAGACGCCGGGGCCGAGTCGGGCCGATCGGGGATGGCCTTGCCCGACTCGGTGGAGCTGGAGACGCTGGGGCCGAGTCGGGCTGGCTGGGGATGGCCTTGGCTGACTCAGCGGGACTGGAGACGCCGGGGTCGAGTTGGGCCGACCGGGGATGGCCTTGGCCGACTCGGCGGGACTGGAGACGCCTGGACCGAGTCAGGCTAGCCGGGGATGGCCTTGGCCGACTCAGCGGAACTGGAGACGCCGGGGCCAAGTCGGGCCGGCCGGGGATGGCCTTGGCCGACTCGGCAGAATTGGAGACGCCGGAGCCAAGTCGGGCCGGCCGGGGTCGACTGGGAGGTGCCGGGGCCGGCTAGCCTGGAGACGTAGGGGGCCGGCTAGGAAGTCGCTGGGCCGCTTGGGAAGGTGCCGGGGCCGGCTAGGAAGTGCCGGGGCCGACTGGGAGGTGCCTGGGCCGCTTAGCTTGGAGACGTAAGAGGCCGGCTAGGAAGGTGCCAGGGCCGGCTGGGAAGTGCCGGGGCCGCCTAGCTTGGACACGTTGTGGCCGGCTGAAAAGATGCTGGGCCGCTTGGGAAGTGCCGGGGCCAGCTGGGAAGTGCCGGGGCCACCTGGCTTGGAGGTGCCGGCCTTAAAGGTGTCGGCCTTTGGGGCCGTCGGCCTTGGAGGTGCCGGTCTTGGAGCTGCCGGTCTTGTAGGTGTCGGCCTTTGGGGCCGTCGGTCTTGGACGCCTTGGAGGTGTTGGTCTTTGGAGGTGTTGGCCTTTGGGGCCGTTGGTCATGGAGCCATCGGTCTTGGAGGTGTCGGCCTTTGGGGCCGTCGGTTATGGAGCCGTCGGTCTTGGAGGTGTCGGCCTTTGGGGTCGTCGGTCGTGGAGCCGTCGGTCATGGAGCCGTCGGTCCTTGGAGCCGTCGGCCATTGGGGCCGTCGTCTTGGGGCCGTCGGTCATGGAGCCGTCGGCCATTGGGGTCGTCGGCCTTTGAGGTGTCGGTCGGCCTTTGGGGCCGTCCAAAATTTTTTTTTATTCTCCATGGGGTCAACTGGCTCCATCAAATGCCCCCACACTCCTTGAGCTTGCGTGCCCTGCATCAGCTAAGCGAAAGGAGTGTAGAACTTTAAGAAATTTTTTGGAGGCAAATTGACTACCTCACGCCCGCCACTGAAAGCAGCGTACGCTAACTTTTTTGGGGGGACGCTCGTCAGTTAGCCGTTGAGGCAAAGATGAAGCCGATGAGGCAAAGTTGAGGCCGTCGAGAAACTTTTGAACCCCGGAGGGTGACCAGAGGGTACTTGGGCCAGGCTTAGATGCCTTTTTCTTTAAAGAAATTGGTCTCCTGCAGGGTTGATCTGCCCCCCAGGAAACTCTATTGATTGGAATCCGTAGGTCTTGAGCTTGAGGGTGCCGACACGGAGCCGGTCTTGGGTGCCGATGCGGAGGCCGATCTTTGGTGCCGATGCGGAGTCGGTCTTTGGTGCCGACACGGAGTCGGTCTTTGTTACCGACGTGGAGTTGGTCTTTGGTTTTCCTGTAAACCATTCAGATACTAATGAAAAGAAACTTTTTTCTCAGTGTAGTATACTTAGCTTTTTCGCAGCTGTTTGCCTTCGCGGGTCTTTGGTGCCGACGCGGAGTCAGTCTTTATTGCCGACACGGAGTCGGTCTTTGTTGCCGACGTGGAGTCGGTCTTTATTGCCGATGCGGAGTCGATCTTTGTTGCCGATGTGGAGTCGGTCTTTGTTGCCGACGCGGAGTCGGTCTTTGGTGCCTGGCTGGCCCAGGGCTTTTTGACGCCAAAGCGAGGTTGACCTTGGATGTTGATGCAAGGTAGGTCTTCCCTGCATGACATTTTTAAGTATTAATGAAAGAAAACCATCTTAAGTGCAGTGTACTTAGCTATTGTAGTGAGCGGATCACTAGCCCACTGGTGCAGCTATCATGGGCGACGTGAGAGGCTTGGGGTGCTGCTGAGTGGCCCCCGAGCGTTGCTTCTGCAGTTCATGAACTGCTACTTTCAAAGCTTAATCTTGCCGAGGCCATGGTCGGGGGACCGCGGCCGCTTGTGGGGCTCGTAGCGAGGCCTCCTAGGGGAAACCTGACATCGGCCAGTCTCTTGCTGACCGGCCTCCCGCCGAGGAGAACCTCCCCTCGCCGACTGCTGACTGGCGAGGGGAGCAGTCTGATGCTGGGTGGCCACGGACTGCTGCTGCTGGAGCCCGTGAATCATGGCGGTGAGATTCTGGACTTGCTGGAAGAGGGTTGCCAGCTGCATCGCTGTTTGGATAGCGGCGTCCGACGGCAGGCCGGCAACCAGAGGGTTGGTAGCAGGAGGATTGGCCTCCTGCTGCCTAGTTGGTGGGAGGAGCCCCGCTGGGCAGCTGACGGAGGCATCCCGAGCTCACGTCACCACCATGGCTTCTGGAAGAAGAGAGGGGACGAAAGATGTAGCCCAGGGAGAACGTTCGCTACTTTTTCTTAACCCCCCTACCTGGCGCGCCAATCTGATGACGCTCAATCACCTCTCTTGGACGTCGGGAATAGAGGTGCTTCTCGAATCCTCGCTTTGCCGAATTGCCTGCAAGGAAGTCCCGGGACCGAGGGGGTCTTCGGTGGGACCCTCCGATGGCCAAGTTAGTGACTGAGGTCACAGCTGAAGAAGGGCTCGAGTGAGCCCTGTTTTGTGTAGAAAATAGGGATCTCCGAGAGGAGGAATCCCTTTCTGAGAGTTGAGATGGCGATTTTGGGGGTTATCGTGCATACCTGTTTACTGGGTGGATTCACCTTTTTATAGGGATTGATCCTGGCATGATCACGTGGGATTGCGTGAGTCAGAAGATCTGCTGAGCCCTTGCGTGAATCTGGGCTGGTTAGTGGGCTATGTTCCATCAGCCGGCGGGGCTGTCGGGCGGTGCGCGTTTGGCGCGGTCAGGCGGCGCGGGTCTGGCGCTGTCGGACGGTGCGCGTCAGAGAGGCGGTTTCTTGAACCATTGGGGCTGATCTGACGGGAACTGAAAATCCCATCTTTTCAGGGCCGAGCCGGGTCGACCCGAGATGGCTGGGGCCCATCCCGCTGGCAAGGCAGTGCCAGAGCGGGGCCGAATCGACGGACTTGGAGGCGTCGGGGCCGAGTCGGGCCGGCCAGGGGTGGCCTTGGCCGACTCGGAGGAGCTGGAGACGCCGGGGCCGAGTCGGGCTGGCCGGGGATGGCCTTGGCCGACTCGGTGGAGCTGGAGACGCTAGGGCCGAGTCGGGCCGGCCGGGGATGGCCTTGGCCGACTCAGCGGGACTGGAGACGCCGGGGCCGAATCGGACCGGCCGGGGATGGCCTTGGCCGACTCGGCGAAACTGGAGATGCCTGGGCCGAGTCGGGCCGGCCGGGGATGGCCTTGGCCGACTCGGCGAAACTGGAGACGTCGGGGCCAAGTCGGACCGGCCGGGGATGGCCTTGGCCGACTCGGCGGAACTGGAGATGCCGGGGCCGAGTCGGGCCGGTCGGGGATGGCCTTGGCCGACTCGGCGGAACTGGAGACGCCGGGGCCGAGTCGGGCCGGTCGGGGTCAACTGGGAGGTGTCGGGGCCGGCTAGCCTGGAGACGTAGGGGGCCGGCTAGGAAGTCGCCGGGCCGCTTGGGAAGGTGCCGGGGCCGGCCAGGAAGTGCCGGGGCCAACTGGGAGGTGCCTGGGCCGCCTAGCTTGGAGACGTAGGGGGCCGGCTAGGAAGGTGCCGGGACCGGCTGGGAAGTGTCGGGGCCGCCTAGCTTGGACATGCCGTGGCCGGCTAGGAAGATGCTGGGCCGCTTGGGAAGTGCCGGGGCCGGCTGGGAAGTGCCGGGGCTGCCTGGCTTGGAGGTGCCGGCCTTAAAGGTGTCGGCCTTTGGGGCCATCGGCCTTTGGGGCCGTCGGCCTTGGAGGTGCCGGTCTTGGAGCTGCCGGTCTTGTAGGTGTCGGCCTTTGGGGCCGTCGGTCTTGGACGCCTTGGAGGTGTCGGTCTTTGGAGGTGTCGGCCTTTGGGGCCGTCGGTCATGGAGCCATCGGTCTTGGAGGTGTCGGCCTTTGGAGCCATCGGTCATGGAGCCGTCGGTCTTGGAGGTGTCGGCCTTTGGGGCCGTCGATCTTGGACGCCTTGGAGGTGTCGTCCTTTGGGGGTGTCGGCCTTTGGGGCCATCGGTCATGGAGCCGTCGGTCTTGGAGGTGTCGGCCTTTGGGGCCGTCGGTCATGGAGCCATCGGTCATGGAGCCATCGGTCCTTGGAGCCGTTGGCCATTGGGGCCGTCGATCTTTGGGGCTGTCGGTCATGGAGCCGTCGGCCATTGGGGCCATCGGCCTTTGAGGTGTCGGCCTTTGAGGCCGTCCAAAATTTTTTTTATTCTCCATGGGGTCAACTGGCTCCATCACCATCTTTTACCTTTTAAAGTTTAACCACATGTTTTATCTTTTAAAGTTTAACCATATATTCATCTTAAAGTTTAACCATATATCCATCTTAATATACGCACTTTAATTATACTTAATTTATTCACATGTTGTTTCAGTATTGCCCAACACTCTATTCTATATAGCATAGCTGGCCTAATATCAGTTTTATAGAATTTTTCTTTTAATTTTAATGGGATGTGTCGATCATACAATCTCCCGAAGTACTCACTACAAGAAAAAAAATTTAACAATGCCAAAAATGTGTCGCTAAACCAAAAAATTAGTCCATAAATTCATTTAGCGATGACATTGCGATGAAACAATGTCGTCGCTAGAGGTGGGCACTGGGCCGTGCCTGGCACGGCATGGCTCAGGCCCATCGTGCCTTTAGAATTGTCGTGCCGTACCTGGCATGACCCATTAACAAATGGGCCGTGCCTAGCACGGCATGGAAAAAAATTCAGACCCAGCACGGCCCGTGGCCCATTTTGGGTCACAGGCCGTGCCGAGCCCGTGACAGGCCATGCCTGGCATGGTCCACCAGGGCCGTGCCAGGTGCTATGCCATGCTTACCGCTAGGCACTAGCAGCTACTGGTGCCTGGGCCGTGCCAAGGCACAGCTCTGCTAAAATAGCCATTTTTAATGGCTATATAGCCGTTAAAAATGGCTATATCATCGTTAAAAAGCTGCTGGAAGGGGTTTAGACCATTTTACCTCTCCCAACAATCATATAACGGCTATATCAAAGGATAGTTTTGAAAAAAAAAATTTGGACTTCTATAAATAGATGAACTCTCCCTCATTCTGACCGTACCAAACCAACTCTTCTCTATTACTACTATTTCTCTCTTCCAGCAAGTGCTCTAGTAGATTAGCAATTTAATTTTTAGTTTGCAAGTATTCTTATAAGTGGCAAGTGCTCAAGCAAGTAGTCAAGTGCTACAAGGTCACTTTTTGTTAAGAGGCGAGAGCGCAAGAGGAAGCTCACAAATCTTGGCTCCACGCCTCCACCTCTGATCTTTTCTCAATTCCTTTTTGTGGGTTAGTTTTTATTTTTTTACATTTATTAATTAAAATTTTTAGATATGACATCTTTTAACGAAAGTAATTTTAACATGCACCCTTTTTCTGAGGGTGAGGAAACTAATCTTCAAGGACCCCAACCCCAATCCCAACTCCAAGTTCCATCTAGAGCCTGTGTCAGTGAGTGTCAAACCTCTTCTCGTAAGAGGACTAGTAATGTTTGGATTGATTTCGATAGAATTATAGTTGATGGAGTCTATAAAGCAAAATGTAAAAAATGTGCGAAACCTTACAGTTGTTCTAGTACTGGGGGAACAGGGCATCTAAGAAGACATCAAGAAAGTCATAGGATGCATGATTCCCGTTAGCAATGTGTCCTTAATATACAAGAGGGATCACTTGTAGGCAATTTTGCATATAACCATGAAGATCAAAGAAAATTATTGGTAAGATGGATAGTTCAAGATGAATTACCTTTTAGTTTATCTGAATCTTATAATTTTGAAAGATATGTTCAATTAGGCCTACAACCTGCTTATAAAAAAGTAGTAGTACCTTTAGAAGAGTGGCTATGACAAACTTTTTAGCAATGAAACAAAGTTTAATGGAAAGCCTCTCAAATTTAAATGCAAGAATTTCTTTAACTTCTGAAATTTGATCGGCATCTGTAGGTAGTATTGTTCATTATATTGATAATGATTGGCAATTAAATAAACGAATTATTGCTTTTTATGCTTTGATAATAATAAATTTCAAATATTATTTATCAAACGCATGCTCATATAATATTAATAATAAAATAAATATCAATTACTTTTGATAATGCATCTAATAATAATTATGTTGTTGCATTATTAAACGACTCTTTGCATCCCATTTTAGATGGACAATTATTTCATATTAGATGTGCATATCATATATTAAATCTTTCTGCTCAATCTAGCATGAACATAATTCAAGAGGTTATTTCAAAAATTAGAAATGTAGTTTCTTTTATTCATGTTTCAAGGTCAAGACTTCAAGAATTTAAACAATTATGTGTAAATCATGGTAAACATTTTAAAAAAATTTAAACTTGATATAATAACTTGTTGGAATAGTACCTATGCCATGATACATGATGCATATCCATATAAGAACTTATTAAGTGCTTATATTAATAAGCGTGGATTAGGATTTACATTGACTAAAGCTGATTGGAATCAAGGTAAAATTTTAAAAGATTTTTTTGTTACTTTTTATGATGCTCAAATGTTCTTTCAGGTATTTATTATCCAACTTCTTGTTCATTTTTACAAAAAGCATATAATTAGTGAAAAATTTAAATAATATAGATATCATGAAGTTTTAATGCCTATTAACGTAATATGGAAACTAAATGGAATGAATATTGGAATAGGATATGTCCATTGCATAACTTAGCTGCTGTTATTGATCTAGAGTTAAATTAAATGGTGTAATTTTTTTAATTGATCAATATTATGAAAACATGAATCAAAATCCTAAAATTGCTAAAGATGAGGTAATACGACTTCTTAATGATATTTATGATTTATATAATGATAAAATTTATGGATCTAGAATACCTGCTCAAAGCTCTGCTTCTTCTTCTAGATCTCATTCATCATCTATTTTTTATTATTAGAAGACATGCACATGCTTCATCTTCTTCATCTTTAAGTAATGAATTGGAATTTTATTTACGAAACGATCTTCATTCTGCATATGATGAAGATCAAAAGAAAGTCTAGATGTATTAGCTTGATGGAAGAGTATTAGAAATCAATATCCTGTTATGTCTGCCATTGCAAGAGATATTTTAGTTGTGCCAATGTCTACAGTAGCATCGGAATCCGCTTTCAGTGCGGATCGACGTATTTTGGACGAAAAGAGAAGTAGGATGACTGGCGAGACAGTTGAGATGCTTATCTGCTTCAAAGATTGATTGGATGCTGAGGCGAGGCTTCAAGATAAAGGTGGACATGACTTAACCAGCGAAGATAATGATGACACAAATACTACTGATGACTGATGAGTGATGAGTGAATCATTTCTAGTTTTATAATTGTATATTTTTATTTTTTAAATTGTTAAAAACTTAAAGTAAGTCATTTTTATTTTTTTTCTTTCTATTTTTCTTCTTACTTATTGTATTATGTTCTGGAGGTCAGGCCTAGCCCCCTCCTTCTGGACCATTTTGATTTTAAATTAATAAACTAGTAGGGGTCTATGCCAAACCCTCCACCATTAAGGTGGCTTCATATTAAAAATTTTTATTCCTAATAATTTTTAATTTATCAAAAAAATATTTTTTTATAATTTTTTTTTATTTGAGCCATGCACGGCCTAGGCCCCAGGTGGGCCGTGCAGCGGCACGGCCAGCCCAGGCCCGTCATGGGCCGTGCGTGCTGGGCAACAGAAAAATTTTTTTGCGCCCGGCACAGCACGGTTTACTAAGCACGGCCTATGTGGGCCTGGGCCGTACCGTGCCATAGGTGGCACGGTCAGTGCCTACCTCTAGTCGTCGCTAAGACTTTGGTCATTGTTGCCACTATCGTCGCAAAGACGTTGCTATTTTACGACGCAACACAGAACGAAAAGAGAGTCGCAATACGTTGCATCACTAAATAGCAACTCTAAATGGCGGCGCATAGGTTTCATCACAATATTTTTTATAATTTTTTTAATTTATTAAAAAAAATAATTTAAATCTGCTTATATAATTAATGAGGTAAATCTGCCAGTAATAACAATTGCTGCAAAGCTATCATAAAGAAACACTTATAGTGCCATGAAATAGGCAAGCAGAGCTACATACATTATGCAAATTTTTGAGTTCACTAATTGAATTCAAATATGTAAATAAGATGGAATAAGTGATTAATATTACAAGCAATATCTCAAGGTATTCCGTGTATGTTTACGAGAGCCTGAATTTGAAAAAATACAAAAAATCATAACAATTCTGGAATTTCCAACAACGGAGTCACGAAGCAAAGAATAATTAGTAGCCTCCTGGCAGGCGTACACTCCACGAATGCTTATTTATGACTCCAACTCCATGGAAGCAAACTTTGAGGCCACGTCCATAGCCTCCTCAACGCGAGATGCATCGCTTCCCTGGACAATTGCATCACGTATATTTAGCACACATTGCTTGATAATCACGCATGCTCTCTCTGTGAACACTTTTATTCATTACAGCCGGGAGGACCAAAAACAGAAGGAAAAACAGCTCCCCTGGCCCTGAGCAATGCCATTCTTCCCACCACCACCCTTTCCTTTGAGAGGCCCCATAGCAGATGTCATCCACTCTAACACTGCCAGACTACCCTTTGCTTTAAGCAACCAGCATACACCACTGCTTTGTTCAATGCTTCATCCGTGCTGAAGGTAAGTAGGAAGGGGATGTATAGATACAAATAAGGGTAGAGTTAAATCGCTCCCATTCGACCAAGTTTATACTCTCTTCCCACCAAGAATGACAATTTTTCCACTGCTTCACATATTACACTAGTTAGACTTATTGCATTGTTCCTCATTTAATCAATGTCATTAATGCATCTTACAATAGGTGCACATGTATGTACATGCATATCTGTTGGTACTACAAGCTTGAGGAATGGCATGATCATGACTTACATTTCAAAGAAAAAGGCTACACAGTGGAAATGAATCTTCTCAGGAACATGAAAAAGTGCATACACAAATTATGAATGAACAGTCTTCTCACATCTAGTTTGCTTGTTTGGCTGTATAAATGCATTCCTAAAGATAATTGAAAGGTCTATAACTAGCCGAGGGAAGGTGGAAGATAATGACCTTTTGATCCATGACCTTAAGAACTGCTTCTCTAACAGCAGTGGTGTCGAGACCGACATCCACTCGGCTTATGCAGAAAGGTTTTCCTTCAGAAGCAGCAGCTTCTGCAATTTCTGTGGCTAATCTTCTTTTTTGCCTTTCTAACTTGATCCTGTCACGTAATCAAGTCTCATATTTATGTGTGAAGATAGACAAATAATAAGAATACAACCCTTCTCCCTCCCTTCCTCTATGAATTTTTTCAAGGCCAATAACTTATTTCGGCAGTATATGTAACATAACTCCTGTTGGAGATCTTGGCTCTGAGATCTGCTTTCAAGGCTGCTGGAATAGATGCTGCATCTATCTTACTTTTCAGAGGAGCAACTTTCTGACAAAAAGAAGGGATAATATTCAGAACCTGACTTTTCCAACAACTACTACTACATTGTACCCGGTGCAGCAAGACTTTTCCAAGATCCATAACTGAGCTCACCCTAATATTTACCAACCTCAGTAGAATACTACATAGAGGAGAATAAAAAAAAACGGAGAATCACAATGGCAACATTGGGTGTGGGAATGGAAGCATGGTGAAAAGGGAAGTTACTGTGAGAGTACAACATTTATGTTCTATTCATTGTCCATGTCTAGAATATGCTTTCATTAGATAAAGACCACAAACCATATCTTTCCTCAAAATAAAAAGGAAAGAAAACCTCAAAACACATCCAAATCATATCCTAATAGACAACCATATCACAATAAGATTTGCCATGGTACTTATCCAATTAATCTGGAATCATCCTAATATCACCACAGCTAGCATATCTTAATATCATGGCACTGAATGCAGGAGAAGCCACAGCATATTAGTAATTTGTCAAGACTTACTGTTATGTCCTGGAAAATCTACTAGCCTTAAGTATATTTATCTTATCATGTCCCTCTCTCTCCCCCTCTGTCTCACCATATATGGAGTTATATTTAGATAGGATATGGGCAGGAGAGAATGGATAGAAAATCTTCTCATCAAGGGGTTATGGTTCCCAATGCCAACCAGTCCAAGAAAGTAAGGGGGGAAAAGACATGGACTCACAAGGGGGATGGGCTGTACACAGGAAAGAAAGTGCAAGGGGAGCATTAACCCTCACAATAAAGAAATATGCCGAGCAGTATTCTACTTGGTTAAAGAATGGAAAGAAAAAGACACCAACATAGGCGAGTGAGATGGGTTGTCCTGTGTTTTGGTGGACAAGTGAACAACCAACTTGGGATCACATGCCATCATAATATTACTAAATTGCTCGAGAGAGAAAGAGATGGCCATTAACCATGGTTGCCGATGATCTCACAATCCAATCATTACCACCCTAACCTCAAGCTTCCCAAACCCAGGTCAACTATTGGCTGCTAGAGTTGGGTGGCACTGTTACATTTGCTTCGATGCACCCACAAGACATCATTCATGGCTTCACCAAATTGTCTGATCAGCCAAGCATGGTAGAAATCAAAAGCTTTGTTCCTCCACTGTATCTTATGTATATCTTATTTTCCAACAGTAAAGAAAGATCAAGTATAGTGATAAGATAAATAACATTTTAGGGACAGCAACTTTAGCAAATATATTAACTAAACAATTTGTTTTCGATCGGTTGCCATAAAAATTGCTGAAAAAGTAGTCAACATGTTTGCCGCTTTCCGTTCACTTCCCTCATTTCATGAGAACAAATTTCTTTGCAGCTGGGAGTTGGATGTTATCAGGAATATTACTCAGATCACAATCTTTTTTCCGAAAGAATTAAATCTTCCCTCAGGAAAACGGTATCTAACAGGCCAATCTCAGGTGGTCGAATCATTTCAAGGCCTTCACTATAGAATAAGCAAAGTAATTGGTCAAAAAGGAATCCTAAGGGACTGTTTGGATTGGAGAGAATGGAGGAAAGGAGAAGAAAATGAAGAACAAAGATCATAAATTATTTTGTTTGAGAAGAAGGTGAAAAGAAGAGGGAAAGAGAATAAGAGTAATGGTTCCCTTGTTTCTCCTTCAACGAGAATAAATTTATTAACTTCCAAATCAGGGTAACATGGGAAGGAAAAAATGTTTAAGTTATTTTTTTAAAAGATCAAAATATCTCTTCATTTCTTACTCTTTGCTCTTTCATTCCTATTATTCATTTAATTTTTAGAGGGATATAATTGTCACATAACTCTTTTTCTTTCCTCTTTCATCATTTCCAAATAAGACAAAAAGAACAATCTTTCCTTTCCTTTTCTTACCCTTCCATTCCTTTTCTTCTTTTTACTCTTTCCTTCCTTCCCCTCTAAAGATCGAAATAAAGCCTAAGGTAAGGTCGACACCCATGTTGTATTTACTTATGAAGGAGCCGAAGATAAGGGACATACCGACAATGACGGATATACCTCAATATCGGCAGCAGCGCAAGCAGGATCGTCAGTTGTCGGGGGCTACCAGAGTCCCCTGTTTGTCCACGCCCCTAAGCCGCAGTACCAATGGGAAAGAGAAAGAAGGTTCTGTATCCTTGTTCTGTCCTACTCAGAAGACATCACACGGCCTTCGTATAGAACAAGAAATAAATAGCGGATAAGGAATATCAAGAGTCCCCGACTTATGAAGAGTCTTATCTCTTGGGACTCTGTGTGGGCGCTGATCTGGCACCCAGGCCAACAACTTAAAATGAATATGATGAGAGAAGGCACAAAACAACTAATATTGACCATAGACAGGCAGTTTATTCAACAAGCTATGAAATAACTACAGAGCACCTAGTTCTTGAACATTTTTTTTTGCCCACATTCCCATCACGACAACTATACACAGCACTGTCCAACTTCCAGGCTGCTGCCATTCTCAGTGACAGTGATATAAAGCAAACAGAAATGAGAATGAAATGACCAATTATGCTGACAAACTTCTAAACAAAACCAAATGAGTATTTTCTTTTCCTAAAAAAAAAAATCATCTCGTTTTACTAATGAAGTATCAAATTAGTGATCACAAGTGCTACCAAGCACCAAGCTCCATTAACACTTCAACCAACTCAAGCATTGTGATCATCTCGACACAGATTTATTTTAAGATCCAATGAGGAGAGGAAGAAAATGAACTGCAAAGTTTTGGAGCTGTTACCTCAACAGCGAATCTGAAAGAATGAATGCAACAGGAATTCATCAACTGTAAGCCCATGATCTTCCTCCTCCCTCGCTTGAAAATCTCAAACAAAAGCCAGCAGATCGAGCCCCAAAATGACCCAAAAAAAGCAAGAGTTGTGCCCAAATCGCCTCAAGGAACAAGAAATAGCAGCAAGGAACGCCGACTGCTAAGAGCGAATGAAGAGAGCTTAAGAACAGCGGGGGAGCCGAAGGCTTTTAGGGCTAGGGACGAATTAGTGGTGTCATTAATTAGCGACGTATATGACTACTTTTGCTAATTAGCGATGGTAAGATTATGCATCGCTAATTAACGATGAGATAATTATGCATTGCTAATTAGCGATGCTACATGAAGGCGTCACTAATTAGCGATGGTAAGATTATGCGTCACTAATTAACGATGAGGTAATTACGCATCGCTAATTAGCGATGCTACTTGAAGGCGTCGCTAATTAGCGACATAAAAATGGCATCGCTAATTTGATTCCTCGCTAACTCATCGCTAATTACTTGTTGATTTTTCCATTATGTATTTCGATCGTCGTTTGTTGCTATGCGTCGCAAAGGCGTTGCTATTTTGTGATGATTTTTTTCGTATCGCTAAACAGAAAAATTCTTGTAGTGACTCATCCACTTAATCCATCCTGCTTTAATTCTATGGTTCATATTTTTACCTATTTTACTTTCTTGCTAGATAATTGAACCCAAATACCTAAAATTTTACTCTTTGGTATCTCTTGAATTGCAATCTTCACTATTTCTTCATTTATATTTTTCTCCTACTAAAATTATATTTCATGTATTCAGTTTTAGTTATACTAATCTTAAAACTTTTCGATTTTAAAGCCTCTCTCTAAATCTCTAACTTAGCATTTACTCCAGATTTAGTTTCATCAATCAACTCTATATCACCGGCAAATAACATACACCATGGGATATCATTTTTAATATGTTTGATTAATTCATTCATAACTAATACAAAAAGATACGGACTTAAGGCAAATCCTTGATGTAAACCTACAGTAATTAAAAACTCACTAGTTTCTCCTATTATTGTTTTAACAATAGTTATTGCTCTATTATATATATCTTTTATCAATTCTATGTATCTTTTGGTCGCTTCTTTTTTCTCTAAAACCCATCACATTATTTCTCAAGATACTCTATCATATGCTTTCTCTAAATTAATAAAGACCATATGAAGGTCTTTTCTCTTTTCACTATACCTTTCTATCAATCTTCTTAATAAATAAATAGCTTCCATGGTTGATCTTTTAAACATAAATCCAAATTGATTATTTGTCACCAAAGTTTCAGCTCTTATTCAAATTTTTATTACTCTTTTCCATAATTTCATTATATGACTCATTAGCTTAATCCATCTATAACTTGCACAGTTTTGAATATCTCATTTATTTTTTGTATATGTATATTAATATATTTTTTCTCTAATCATTCAACATTCTTTTAGTTGCTATAATTTCTTCTAAATCTTTTTAACCTTAATAGGGATCGCATCTGGCTCTAATGCCTTTGTATTTTTTATTTTACTTAAAGTCTTTTTAACCTCAAGCATGCTAAATCTACAAAAAAAATTATGTTCATTTATTATTCCTAGGTTATTACATCATTCTACCCTTAAATTTATTAAATTATTTTTATTTAATAATTTTTTAAAATAACTTTTTCATCATTCTTTGATCTCTCCTTCTTTTACTAAAACTCTTTCATCTTTATCCTTAATACATTTAATACAGTCAAGATCTTTTATTTTCTTTTCTCATAGTTTTGCTAGTTTATATATAGTATTTTTACCTTCTTTAGTATCTAGTCCATTATATAAAGCATTATAGGTTTTAAGTTTTGGCATTTTTTATCACTTTTTAAGTTTTTTTTCTTTACATCCCTATATTTTTTAAGACTTTCTTCATCCCTAGCCTCTTGCCAAATTTTATAGTTTGTCCTTTTAAGCTTGATGGCAGCTTGAACTTTTTTGTTCCATCATCAAGTTTTCTTTCCTACTAGTCCTACTCCTTTTGATTCTCCTAGAACTTCTTTTGCTATGTTTTTATGCATTTAATTATTTTTTTTCATATTAAGTTGGGATTACTATCTATATTCATAGTCATTACTCTTACTAACTTTTTTTTAAAATAATTCTAGTTTTTCTCCTTTCAAATTTCATCATTTAATTTTTGGATTAATAGTTTTATGTTTTACTCTATATTTTATTTTTATCCATTTGTCTCCTACTATTATCCTATGTTGTGAAGTTAAACTTTCTCCTAAAATAACTTTATAGTTTTTGCATATTATTTTATCTACCTTTCTAGTTAAGAAAAAGTCTATTTGACTTTTATTTTAAATATTATTAAATGTTAACCTTGCTTTTGAAACAAGTGTTTGCTATTGTTAGATCATACTAGTTCAGAATTAAAGCTTTATTATTGTTATTATTATATTGTATGGTTGAGTAACTAGATTAGAATCGATTTTGTATTTACTTTCTCTAGTCAAAATATAATTTGGACCTAGCTATTAGGGCTGATTGTTGACTTTACATGTTTATGAATGAATTCCTTTCAAGCCTAGCTAGTGGGATGTTCACTAGCAAATGTTGTTGTATTTGCATGTTTTCACAAGTATTCAAAGAGATGTTTCTTTTGAGGCCTAACTGGTTGGACTATCATTATCACATATTTTGCATAATAGTGTGTCATATATGTAGGAATAGTTTCCTTTCGGACCTAGTTCATGAGACAATCATTTACACATGAAGGTTGCTAGAAAATTTATATTCAGTAGTTGGTCTTTATTAGCTTTATCATGGGATTAATCATGGTCATAATTATAGCAATTAGAGACAAGATATTTATAAAATTAAAAAGAAATGAGTTGTCTAGGTTGATGCATTATTATTTTGAAAACTAATCTCATATTCTGATAAGCATTCTATTCATGATTTTTTGTATTAGACTTAGTAAATTGCTTTAACACGTGACTAAGAAATCTATTGCATATCAATTTATATTTTGTATACTTGACATGCTTAATTCAGCTATAGGTGGAGATTACTTAATGAGTTATTACCTCACATGACATCTTATTTGCCTTTCCAAAGCCTTGAGATGAGTAGATTCGGGATGCAAAGAAATACAGTGATGATCAAAGTAGTTTATAGTAGCTAGACTATTTCTGTTACTTGAAGTGTAAAGAAAGTTTTAATTAGATAATTTTATTATTAGAATTATGGTATCCTTTAGCTTTGAATATTAGTAATGATACACTGTGTTATTATAAAAATTAATAAAAATAAGCCTTGTATCTTCTTTCTGTAGAGCTACATCCTAGAAGCTGTGTGGCCGAGTTATGTATCTAACTAGAGTTGGGTTTAGAGAATAACACTTAGGGAGTGTTTGATAACTTTTTGGCTATCCCTGGATAAATGTACAGGATAGCATTTATCCAGGGGATAGCTGAGGGAATAAGCACCTTTTTAAAATTACCACTCTGCCATCAAGGGATAATTTTAGTTATTCCTGGGTTTCCTAGGGAATAAGTTCAGGGGATAACCCATGTTTAACCATGGGTTATCTCCTTTGGTTAAACTTTTTTAGCACTATCCCATGTAGCTATAGCATTTGGGGATAAGAGAGGATATCTAGGGGATATCCCCCTTATCAACCATATCAAACAATGCCTTAGTTATCTCCATATGTCACAAAAATGGTCAAAATAGAGAAAGATGATCCAAAAACTCTTTTTATTTTTCAGTGGTTGGCCTTTGATAGGAATTAGTGCTTAATCCCTATTTCTAAACTCTTTGCCAATTCTTCCATTAAATATTTCTAACTTGTTTTTACTTGCAACCTCAGCGCATGTCACAATCAAAACTTTGTTTCATATTTACACCTAGAATCCTTTTGCAATCAATGCACTTAAATGAAATGTGAGTTCATTCCTCAACTGACTAATCATGAATGGGATATACAATTTGTTAAGCATGTCTTAACTCGTATCTATATTTAATTTGGTCTAACTAGTTTTCAGTCACTCCATTGTTAGAACTTCTAGTTTCATTTTAATTTCTGAAGCATTTAGCATTGCTTCTGATAAAAGCCAAAGCTAATGTTACATATTAGTTATTCTATAACTTCCCTTTAGCCCTCGGTTTTCAGAACAGTTAGGATTGAACTATGCATCTAGAGACTGGGAAGTATTTATTTCTAAAACCCTGTTGAATGCTTTAAGTGGAAGAAAAAGAACAAAAAGGGGTACAACCTGATGGACAAATATATATTTACACATGCCTAATTTGTGTAATGTAGCCTTTTCTCTTTATACTTACTCAACTTAACTCATCTAAGCCTTCTTTTCAACTATATGGGATTGGCTACATGAGCCTGCTTCCTTCACTCTGCTCTATTTAGGACTAGGTCAACATTCAAAATATAAATAATTATATTTTTATTAATTATTACTGTTCATATTAGTTTAGTTCTATCTTTACCTTTATTCTTTTTTTCTTTATACTTCTAGATGAAAATTGTTAGTTTCTGTTAACAACTGAGCTTTATTGGACAAGCAGTTCCTGTCACAATGAAATGAAACTAACAAGCTAGCCAGAGAGAGAGAGAGAGAGAGAGAGAGAGAGAGAATAAAATCCTTTTCAGCTCATACAGTTACCTACTCGTCAGCTATTCTGTTATCTTGTCCATTCATGAAATCTGAGGATTGAGGAGACAAATCATACTCATAAATCTTGTTAGTCCATTATTGGACTATTTGTGGTGCCAAACTTTAGAAATTATATAAACAATAAAATACAATCATATCTTAATGATCCTGATGATGCCCGATCATCGGTCTTGAATGTCGAAAAAAGAGAGCTGCTTAATCCACGAATCCATGCCTGATCGGATGGCCTACAAAAAAGTCCCAAGACCAGAGGGGTGCTCCGGTGGGGACCCTCCGACGCTCAAGTCAGCAACCGAGGTCATAGCTGAGGGAGAGCTCAGACGAGCTCTTCTTGGGAAGAAAAATGAGTCCTCAAAAAGGGGAATCCCTTTCTAGGTATTAGGGTAGCCAGTGTATGAGTTTTTCGTACCTGGTTCTTGAGTGGACTTACCCTTTTATAGGTGGTTGACACCTGCACGACCACATGGAGTTCCGTGAGAAAGGAATGTCCGCTGGGTTCATGGGGTTGCGTGAATCTGGGCCGGTTGGTGGGTCCGGTCCAATCAGAGAGGAAAGAAACGGCGGTTGATGGGCTAAGTCCCATCAATCAGTGGGGCTAACGGGTAGTTAGGTCTGGTCCCATCGGAGGCATGGCCAGTGGGTAGTTGGGCCTGGCGATGTCAGACGGCGCGGGCCAAAAAGATGGCGGCTTGAACTGCCAGGATCGTCCTGGGGCCGACTTGGGAAAGTCGGGACCGCCTTGACTCTCCTGAGGGCACCGAGGCCGAGCATGGCCGACTCGGCCGACCTGGAGATGCTGGGGCAGGGCCGACCAGGGATGGTCAGGGCCGACTCGGCCGGCTTGGAGATGCCGGGGCCGAGCAGGGCCGACTCGGCCAGCTTGGAGGTGCCAGGGCCGAGCAAGGCCGACTTGGGAAAGTTGGGGCCGACTCGGCCGGCTTGGAGGTACCGGGGCCAAGCAGGGCCGACTCGGCCGGCTTGGAGGTGCCGAGGCCGAGCGGGGCCGACTTGGGGAAGTTGGGGCCGACTCGGCCGGCTGGGAGGTACCGGGATCAAGCGGGGGAAGTCAGGGCCAACTCGGCCGACTTGGAGATGCCGGGTTCGAGCGGGCCCGACTTGGGGAAGTCGGGGCCGACTCGGCCGACTTGTAGATGCCGAGGCCGAGCAGGGCCGACTTGAGGAAGTCGAAGCTGACTTGACCGACTTGGAGATGCCGGGGCCGAGCAGGGCCGACTTGGGAAAGTCGAGGCCGACCAGGGATGGTCAGGGCTGGCTCGACCGACTGGGAGGTGCCGGGGCTGAGCGGGGCCGACTTGGGAAAGTCGGGGCCGACTCGGCCGACTTGGAGATGCCGGGACCGAGCAGGGCCGACTTGGGAAAGTCGGGGCTGACCAGGGATGGTCGGGGCCAGCTCGATTGACTGGGAGGTGCCGGGGCCGAGCGGGCTGACTTGGGGAAGTCGGGGCTGACCTGGCCGACTTGGAGATGCCGGGGCTGACTCGGCCGACTTGGAGATGCCGGGGCAGGGCTGCCTTAAGCTTTTGATTTTGCCATGATTGCTCTCGTGGCTACGTCAGCCACATTAGATGCCCCTCCGCCCCTGAGCGCGAAGGGCCATGCGCCCGCTGTCCTTTGGGCCAGAGGGCGCGAAAATTCAAAAATTGATTGCCCTTTAGTGCGCTTTTAATAGCTTGGTGAGCTGGCATGTCGTCCCGAGGCAGTGTCGCTTCGCAGATCTTCCACAATTATGCGGTAGGTGGGGGCTGACATCGATGCCGGACGCCCTGAGGAAAGCGCCCATCGGGGGATGGAAAAAGGTGGAGGTTATTATTGTTTCCCTGTTTTCTATGCCCTGCGATTGGTCGGGGATCACGCTCCTCGAGGCGAATCGAGGCGGCACATCTCGGGCACAGGCGAGATTTTTGGCGGACAGCTCATGGCGCAATAGACGAGCGTCATGTGGCGGGGCCTCGATTATCGTCGTTCAGAAATGGGGGTATAAAAGCACCCCAAGGGCTCAGGGAAAGCTTTTACACTGCTAACGCTTTCTTTTAGCTTTTTCTTCTCTGAGTTCCTCTACAACCTGAGTCCTTCTGCCTTCGAGTTCCTTTCGATTCCCAGATTAGTTTCATCCTTTGTCTCACCCATGGATCGTCGTGCTGTTAGGGAGGGTAAGAGGCCTGTAGTATAGTCTTCCCCTTCCGATAGCGAAGACCAAACCTCCTTAGCCCATTAGGCACCTCAGCCGGTGGGCAGAATTATCATCCACGATTGACCATTAGCGAACAAACCTCCGTCTACCTCAACCTCCCCCCTTAGGGCGATTCATGTGTCCTCCCGCCGCCCGGCTCCACCCTCGGCGGTGAGCCTTGATCCAACAGGTCCGGCGGGAGTGGCTTCAACCATGACCCCTGAGGACGTAGAGGCCGTCAGGGCTAGGTACAAAATTCCCAGTTTCATCCGCCTGTCCGTGCTGGGGCCCGAAGATAGAGTGATTTCCATCCACCCTGGTCGGGTTGCTCTATACGAGGAATTTTTTCGGTGCGGGCTGCGCCTTCCTTTCCATCCCTTTTTCTTGAACCTTTTAGATAGGTATAGGTTAGTGCCGGCGTAGTTGACTCCGAACTTGATTCGGATCATCTGTGCTTTTGTCATTCTTTGCTACTTCCAGGATGCCGGCCAGGGCTATCACTGTTCCGAGCTTTCTATAAGCTTCGCCGTCAAGGTGAGGGGGCCTGATGGACATTCACCGCCAGGCCGGGTAGAGCCTTCCCCCTAGGTCTCCCGTCCAACATTAGAGGATGGAAGCCCCGATTTCTTTTTGCCCATGTCGAGGGGGTGAGGGCTGATTGGAGGGAGCCGGACACCAGCTCCAATGATAATGCCACCATGGGGGAGAGAGACAAGGAACTCTTTAACCAGTTGTCATCCTGCCAAATACCTGGCTACAAGGAACCCCTATCCGAGGAGAACCTGTTTGAGGCCGAGTTGGCTCCGGTGGTCGGTGAGCACGACGTTTGATTCCTTCTGTCTCGACTGGAAGCTTATTGTATGCTGTTGCTAACATTCATCGTTTTTGGGTGCAGCGATGAAGTTTTTCGCCGGCGCATTCGAAGTTGCCCTGAAGCAAAAGAGGCCAGCGACTGGCGAGTCGGCAAGACCGGCGAAGAGGGCTCGAAGAAGAGAGCAGGCCGAGCCGGTTCGGGCTACCGAAGCCCCCAAAGCTCCAACGTCTGTGGAGGAGCCGGCCGCGGAAATGTCGGCTGGAGAAGTGGTCCCGGGGCCGACCGGGACCGAGGTAGAGGAAGGAGAGATCCCGGTCACCACTAAGGCAGCTGTGGTGGTCATAGATCTTGAAGAAGAAGCCCCAGCCGCTGCTGACATGCCCGAGGTGGGGCAGGTTACAGTTGCTATCGGCCCTCTGGCTGCCACGGAGCCGGAGACGGAGAGTGCTCCACCAACTGCCAGAGAGGGGGAGCTAGTCGCCAGGGGGTCCAAGGCTGGGACGAAGGCGACCAGGAAGCAGAGGGATGGGCCATAGAGCTCATCCCAACGATCAGCGTGCCGCCCGACTCACCCTTGGGTTAAAGGTCCGCAGGAGGGGCCAGCGCGGCTGGCGCCCAGGTTCAATTCAATGGCAGACGCCGGGCAAGCCGCTCGTCTTCTATCAAGAGTTTGGACTGCCGAGTCCGATGAAGAAATGCGGGGGCAAAGCCACTCCGCAATTTTGGACATGGTGATGGTCTTCATCATCCAGGTAACCTTCTGAGTTTTCTTCATCTCTGAATACGCTTTATGATGCCTTAATTTTTCTTGCGATTAACACATTCTCCTGCTGCAGATGGCCAATGGCGCGATCGGCCTTTGCGAAGCACTGTCTCATTCCTCGGACGCGCTCATGAAGGCCATAGCGTGGGCCGAGAAATATAAGAAGGAGAGCACGACACAGTCCCAGAGCCTTGCTCGACTTCATTAGAAGGCCAAGGCTCGGGAGGAGAACCTAGGCAGCCGAATAAGGGAGGCAAAAAGTCAGGCCGAAGCTGAAAGTGGTCGGGCATCCGCGGCCGAGGCCAAATTGGAGCTGGTCTCGGATAGACTGAAGGCTGCCGCAGAGTGGAATGAGGGGCTGGTTTGCCAGCTCCAGAATGCCGAGAAGGAGGCCGAGGCAGCACGGGAAGAGGCACTCGCTGCCGCGCAGAGAGCCGTCGCCGCAGAAAGGGCGGCGGCTGAGGTGAGCCAGGAGAAGGCCGGGGCAGTGGCCTGTGCTGACGAGGCCAGTACCCATGCCGAGGAGGCAGAGAGCCGAACCTGGGAGGCTGAGGCGCGAGCCAAGGAGGCTGAGGCTAGGGCACAGTGTTGAGAAATTATTGAAACATAATTGCCCCAACTCTATTGATTTTGATGATTTCCAAAAGCCATGAGTACCTTAAAGAAAACAATGTGTTTATTTATCAAAAACCTTGAGCTTATTCAAATTGAAAGGAATGAACTATCAATGGTTATATCAAATGAGTTTTGAATCTATTAGAAAAAGAAGTTTCAAGTTCTATGCTTAAAAGATTTCAAAAAGGAATTTTTACATATTATAATTCAATCGATGAATTCTTGGAACACGTCTTGAATCCATGCTAAATGTCATATTTAATGTATTCAAGTCAAATTTATATTTTAAATTTATTTGGGACATGTTTTAAAGTCAATCAGAACATTTTTCTGAGTTTTGTATCGCTCCCGAGCCGACTCAAGGGTTTCCGAGTCGACTCCCCAAAATGTCTGATTTTCTCGAGTCGTCCCTTGGTTTTTCAAGAGTCGACCCCTGTCTTTTTGCGAGCCAACTCCTGTCTGTGCGAGCCGACTTCGCTCAAACAACAGAACCCATATTTTTTGAGCACTTCTCGAGTCGACTCCCCATTTTCCTCGAGTCGACTCCCAACTTTCGCGAGTCGACACTTCTGTTTTCGCGAGTCGACCCTTCATTGCTTAAAATGTTTCTATTTTTGGTAATCGACCTCGAGCCGACTCCCACAAAGCTCGAGTCGACTCCGCAAAATCTGGGCGCGATTTTTAACGATGACACATCAGCCCCAACGGTAAGATTTTTGAATAACGGCTATTTTTCCTTGTCTCTAACGGATATATTTTTGCAGATTCTATAAATAGAGGAGCTCTTTTCAAATCAAAGGAACCAGAAAAAATCCAAAAGAGAGAAAAGAGTATCATTTGAAAAGAGGGAAAAACAGAGCATATTGGAAAAATCATTTAGCTCAAAGGAGAGTGATTCAAAAGGAGAGAAATCCAAGAGGAAGTTTCGTCTACTCCTTCTCATCAATCCACGAGAGTCAAAAGAAAATCCACAAGCATTTCAAAGGTCAAATCGGAGGATTTTCAAAAGGAGAAAAAGCTTCATCTCAACTCCAAAGTCTTCAACGGTCAAGAATCTTGCTGAGGCGTGATTCAACGTTTCAAGAGGAGTTAAAGAGAAGAAGGAAGAAAGCCCAAGCCACTACCATCTGCAATACTATCAGGCTTTTCTAACCTTATATTATTTTGTACTTCATTTGTATATTTGCTCAAGGGGAGCACATTATTGTTCAAACACTTCTATTCTATTTGTTTGCTGATTCAATCAGTGGATTGAATCAGTGGAGGTTGGTATACCTCGTTACAAGCCGGAGTGCTTGTGTTGGGTTAGTTGTGAGCCCAAAGAAAAACAACGTGTAGGGTTTTGTGCTGGTAAGCCCGAGTTAAAACCAGCTGGGTTCGTTGTACGCCCGTGAAAACAACAAGTTTGAGTTGTGAGCTTGGAAAACAACTCGGCTGTAATCTAGAGAGATTATAGTGTGGACCCAAGTGAATCTTGGGAGTGGACGTAGGTGCTGGTTGCGCCGAACCACTATAAAATTATCTTGTGTTTGCCGTGCCTTATTTTCTCTATCTCTATCTCTCTTTATTTGCTTGTGTATTAATTAGCCTCTCACTTGCACATCTTGCTAACTAATCAATTAAAGTTAAAAAGTCTTAAATTTTTAAGAACCCAATTCACCCCCCCCCCCTCTTGGGTTGCCATCTGGGCCAACAATTGGTATCAGAGCAAGTGCTCATTTAGAATTTGATCTCACGATCAAGGGCTAAAGATCCATATGGCAACACAAATTGGTTCAAGTTTTGCTGAAGGTCATTCTACGAATCGACCTCCTTTATTTAATGGAACCAACTATTCATATTGGAAAGCTAGAATGAGAATATTCATTCAAGCTTCGGACTATGAATTGTGGGGAGTAATAATAAACGGACCTAGTACACCCACACACCTTATTGATGGCACTATTGTTCCTAAACCCGAAAGGGATTGGAATGATAATGATAGGAGAATGGCACAACTAAATGCTAAGGCCATTAATATTTTATATTGTTCCTTTCAAATGAATTCAACCGAATCTCAACTTGTAATTCCGCAAAAGAAATTTGGGATAGGTTGGAAATAACTCATGAAGGAACAAACCAAGTAAAGGAATCAAAAATAAACATTTTGGTTCACAAATATGAATTGTTTACAATGGAACAAACTGAAACCATCACATGCATGTTCACTAGATTTACTGATATTGTGAATGGTCTGAAAAGTCTTGGTAGAATTTATACTAATGCTGATCTTGTGCGTAAAATTCTTAGGTCACTACCAAGATCGTGGGAAGCTAAAGTCACTGCTATCCAAGAAGCAAAGGACCTCAATGCATTACCTTTAGAGGAGCTTCTAGGATCCTTAATGACCCACGAGTTAACAATGAAGCAGCATGTTGAGGAGGAAACAAAAAGAAGGAAAACACTTGCCCTCAAGACTGCAGAAATGGAAGAGAGCAGCAGTGAAAGTAATGATGAAGATGATGAGGAAACTGCTCTCTTGGCCAAAAAATTCAGAAGATTTATGAGAAAAAGGCCATTCCATAAAAAGAAATTTGGAGCAAGATTTGAAGGAGAAAAGGATAAGAAAAAGGACAAGGAGAAAGAAAAAGAAAAAGAGCCCTTAGTATGTTATGAGTGCAAAAAGCCAGGGCACTTTAAGTATGATTGTCCTTTGCTGAAAAAGGCCTACAAGAAAAAGAAGAAAGCATACATGGCAACATGGTCTGATGAATCTTTCTCGTCGGAAGAAGATGAGCAAAAGGAAGTTGCCAATATCTGCTTCATGGCCAACGACGACGACAACGACAATGAGGTAAGTTCTGAAAACTCAAATGATGACTTTACATTTGATGAAATGTTTGAGGCTTTCAATGAACTTATGATTGATTTTAAATCCTTAAAAAAGAAGTATAAGTTTTTGAAAAATGATAATGTTAGTTTAGCTAAAAGTAAAAATGAATTAGCTTTAGAAGTTAAGAACTTAACTAATGAAAAAGAAGAAATAGCAAAGAAAGAGATAATCTTAATCAAGAAATAGATTTGTTAAAATCTGAAACTAAAAACTCAACAAAGATTTAAAAGATCAATAAAAACTTTAGCTTTAGAAAAAGAACAGCAAGTTAAAGAAATTGACTCTCTTAAGAAAGATGTTAAAAAATATAAAGACATTGTTGAGAAATTCACTTTAAGTTCAACTAAACTTAACATGATCTTAGATAGTCAAAAAGCTGTTTTTGACAAAGCAGGTTTAGGATATAACACATTAAGAAACAGAAATCTCTAAAGAATATTTTTATAAAAGCTAACCAAAGTAATATAACTTGTTTCAAATGTAATGAAAAAGGTCATAAATCATTTGAATGCAAAACGTTAAAGAATAACAACAAGTTAAATGTTAAAGCTAAGAAAATATGGGTTCCGAAAGGAACAATTTTTATTGCTGCTAACCATGAAGGACCCAAGAAAGCTTGGGTACCTAAGCATAAAGTTTAAATTATGTTGCAGGAATGTCTTGTAGCCAAAAGATCAAAGAAAAAGTGGTACCTTGATAGTGGCTGCTCAAGACATATGACGGGTGACAAAGATGAATTCATCACCCTAGAGAAAAGAAAGGTGGAGTTGTGACGTTTGGCGACAACGGTAAAGGTCAAATTATGGGCCTTGGTAAAGTTCGCATAACTCCATCTATAGTTATTGATAATGTACTTTATGTTAATGGTTTGAAGCATAATCTAATTAGCATAAGCCAATTATGTGATAAAAACTTTAATGTTTCATTTAAATCTTCATTATGCACTGTAACTAATTCTATTGATGATAGCATTGTATTACTGGTTATAGACATGGCAATGTTTACTTAGTTGATCTAGAAAAATTATCCTTGAGTGATCATTGCTTAATTGCTGACAATGCTAACATAAATGAAATTAGTTGGTTGTGGCATCGTAGATTAGGTCATGCAAGCACACACCTTATTTCAAAACTAATTAAAATGGATTTAGTTAAAGGATTACCTAAACTAGATTTTGAAAATAATAAAATATGTGATGCATGTCAATTTGGAAAACAAACTAGAAGTTCTTTTAAATCTAAAAACATTGTTTCAACTTCTAGGGCTTTAGAGCTACTTCACATGGATCTTTTCGGACCAACTAGAACCACAAGTCTAGGAGGAAAGAAATATGGTCTAGTGATTGTAGATGATTATTCTAGATATACTTGGGTAATGTTTTTAGCTCACAAAGATGAGACTTTCTCGATATTCCTGAAATTTTTCAAGAAAGTCACAAATGAGAAAAACACTACTATAGTATCTCTAAGAAGTGATCATGGAACAGAATTTGAAAATCACCTATTTGAAATTTCTGCACTGAAAATGGAATTAATCATAATTTTTCAGCCCCTAGGACTCCACACAAAATGGTGTAGTTGAAAGAAAAAATAGGACTCTAGAAGACATGGCCCGTACCATGCTATGTGAAAGCAACTTACCAAAGTATTTTTGGGCGGAAGCAATTAACACAGCATGTTACATCTTAAACAGAGCTTTAATAAGACCAATATTAAAGAAAACACCTTATGAATTATGGAATGAAAGAAAACCAAATATAAAATACTTTCATGCATTTGGATGTAAATGTTTCATTCATAATAATGGTAAAAACAACTTAGGAAAATTTGATGCTAAATCTGATGAAGGAATTTTTCTAGGTTATTCAACGACTAGTAAGGCATATAGAATCTTTAACAAGAAAACCTTAGTAGTTGAAGAATCCATACATGTAGTTTTTGATGAATCTTTAGCAACTGGATCTGAAAAGATTGATGATGAGGAAGATACAAACATAATTGAAAAAGATCTTGAAAAACTTAATATTGAAGTATCTTCTGATCATGACAAGAAGCTAAAGATGATGATTCACATAAGGTCGATGATGTCAATATTGATCATAATGATGTAGATCTTCCAAGAGACTGGAGATATGCTCATAGTCATCCTAAGGAATTGATTATAGGCGATCCATCTCAAGGAATAAGGACTAGATCATACATGAGAAATATTAGTAATCATCTTGCATTTGTATCACAAATTGAACCTAAAACTATAGAAGAAGCTGAAAAAGATAATAATTGGATGTTAGCAATGCAAGAAGAACTAAATCAATTTACAAGAAATAATGTTTGGACTTTAGTTGAAAGACCTAAAAATCATTCAGTAATAGGATCAAAATGGATATATAGAAATAAACTAGATGAAAATGGCATTGTAATTAGAAACAAAGCTAGATTGGTTGCTAAAGGATATAATCAAGAGGAAGGTATTGATTTTGATGAAACCTTTGCACCAGTAGCTAGATTAGAAGCCATTAGGCTATTACTTGCATTTGCATGTCATATGAATATTAACTTATTTCAAATGGATGTAAAAAGCGCATTTTTAAATGGATTTATTAATGAAGAAGTTTATGTAGAACAACCACCAGGTTTTGAAGATCACGAGTTTTCAAATCACGTTTTTAAATTGCACAAAGCTTTATATGGTTTGAAACAAGCACCTAGAGCTTGGTATGATAGGTTAAGTAAATTCTTAATAGAAAATGATTTTACAAGAGGAAATGTTGATAAAACTTTATTTTTGAAAAGAAAAGGTAAAGATTTACTTGTAGTACAAATATACGTAGATGACATTATTTTTGGTGCTACTAACGATTCTCTTTGTCAAGAATTTGCAAAGTTGATGCAGGGAGAATTCGAGATGAGCATGATGGGAGAACTCAACTTCTTCCTTGGACTCCAGATCAAACAAAGCAAAGAGGGAATCTTTATCAACCAAACCAAATACACAAGAGAACTACTCAAAAAGTTTGGTATGGAAACAATGAAACCCCTCGGAACTCCAATGAGTCCTTCATGCAAGCTGGACAAAGATGAAGAAGGTAAAAAGGTTGATCAAAAGTATTATCGAGGTATAATCGGATCCCTTCTTTATTTAACAGCAAGTAGACCAGATATTATGTTTTCAGTATGTTTATGTGCTAGATTTCAATCTGAACCTAAAGAATCACATTTAATAGCTGTTAAAAGAATTTTAAGATATCTAAATGGAACTAAAAATGTAGGTTTATGGTATTCTAGAGATTCTACATTAAACCTAATTGCATATTCAGATTCTGATTATGCTGGATGTAAATTAGATAGAAAAAGCACAAGTGGTGCATGCCAATTCTTAGGTAGTAACTTAATCACATGGTTTAGCAAAAAGCAAAATTCAGTTGCATTATCAACTACTGAAGCTGAATATGTAGCAGCTGGAAGTTGCTGTGCGCAAATCCTATGGATTAAGCGACAACTTGAAGACTATGGTATCACACTTGATAAAACACCCATAAGATGTGATAACACTAGCGCAATCAACTTAACTAAAAATCCGATTCAACACTCAAGAACAAAACACATAGAAATTAGATATCATTTTATAAGGGAACATGTAGCTAATGATGAAATTTGTTTAGATTATGTAAACACTGAAGAACAATTAGCTGACATATTCACTAAACCTTTAAATGAAGAAAGATTTTGTTATCTTAGAGGAGAGTTAGGAATTTGTAATCCTTTTGAATAAATTTTGAAACCTCTAAGGAAATATATCTAGAGTTCTTTCAAATTCTCAAAATCTTAAGGAAATTTTATCTAGAACTCATATCAATTTGATCTCTCAAAGTCCATGATTTTTAATCATACTCAAAGATCAAATTCCGGACTCAATTCGGATTCTCTGAATCTTAATCTATTTTTTCTCTGAAATTGTCTGGGAGCCGACTCGAGAGTATCGGAGTCGACTCGAGTTTCTGCTGAAACTCAGGAGTCGACCCCTCCTCTGAGCGAGTCGACTCGAGATCGTGTCCGTGCTCTGTGACTAGTCGGGAGCCGACTCCACACTTTGCGCGAGTCGACTCGACGTGGTCCCAGTCGATTATTTAGGGCACGAGTCGACCCGACGGACATTTCATCCTTTCCAAATCTTTCCAAATCCTCTCCAGAGCTTTCCCAAAACCCTCCAAACCTCAAATAACCTCTGATTAACCAATCCTTCAAGATCAATGGCACCCAAAACCCGAGGAGCTAGCTCGAGTGGCGCCGGTTTGAAGAGAAAGAGGACCGTTCGACGACCCGTCCGCGAGCCGTCTACGGATTCATCCTCCACCCCTTCTGCTAGTGATCCTCCTGCTCCAGCTCCTACCCTTCAGGTAGATCTTCTAGCCAGTAGGATTGTCACCACAGGAAGAAAGGTTGATTTTGAATTATTTGAGAATGAAGGATTCATAATTGGTAGACAACTAATTGAGATGGGATTTGAGTATATTTGTTCATTGGACTGTCCCACCTACCCTGCTCTAGTTAAAGAGTTTTACAAGAATTTGTCCAGAGGAGATGATGGCTTAGTAAGCAAGGTTAGAGGCATTGGTCTGAACATTACATCCTCTATTCTATCTAGATTATTGAAATTACCCTTATCTGGACCATCTACATTTGCCCCAGAAGATAGATCTCCAGCCCTCACTAGGCTACTGAACAGAAATTTTGAAGGATTTGAAGAAGTATTTGCTAGTCAACTGCCTTTGGAATTAAGTCTACTCCACAACATTTGCAGCAGGATTTTGTTTCCCAAGACCGACAGATTCGACTATGTTTCTGAGCGAGATATTTTTGTTATGGATGCTGTTGTTTCTGGGAAACCCATCAATCTACCTAGGATGATAATATGGTATATTGCAAATTGTGGCGGGAAAAAGAAATCAAGCTTACCCTATGGCATGGTTTTAACTAAATTATTTCTAAGCCAAGGGATTGTGTTTGGTGATTGTGAGCCAAAGAAGGAGTTAAGACATACAGATTATTATACTTTGGCTACCATTCATCGCATGGGGTTTGTTAAGAAAAATGGCAATTGGGAGAGAAAGAATGTTACTGAGGACAGAGACATAGATGCAGAGGCACCCAGACCTTCTATGAGACATTCATCTCCTGAGCCTCCTCAGTGCTCGTCTGTTCCAGAGTCTGTTCCTGCTCCTGCTTTGATTCTACCCCTGCTCCTACTTTTGCTCCTGCTCAGTCTTCTACATTATCATCTGGTAGTTTTTCTGATACACAGTTAGATCAGCTTCGGTCATTATTCAAGTCTGAGTTAAGTGATCATGAATTTAGACTGAAAGAAGAATTTAATGAAAAGTTTATGAATTTAAAAGAAGCCTTATATTCTCTCAGTGATCGGGTTGCATCGATTGAGTCTACTCTCAGTTCATCTTCCAGTTCCTTAAGTGAAAACTTAAAGAATATCTTTGGAGAACTTAAGGATATCTGCGGTGACTCGGAGACATACTCCCAATGCAATGCTGAGCTTCAAGATAAAATTACATCTGCTTGTACTTTTGTTGATGAAAAACTCAAAGACTATGTTAGACTTCAATGTGAAGGGATGAAGCAGATTGTAGATCACTTGAATAGAATTACTAGAAGAAATTTTTAAGTTTTCATGTAATCTCTTTTTGATGTAATCAAATTTACTTTCAATGCAATGAGCAAGTTTACATTTTCATGTACTTTCATTTTGAAGTAATGAAAAAGTTTGATGCATTACTTTTGTCTATTTCAATTATCAATCTCCTTGAATACTTTGAATGATTATCTTCAATTGATAAGTTTAATAGAAAAAGATAAAGAATATTATTGATATTAAACTTCCTAACCTTTTTGTTGATTACAAAAAAGGGGGAGAGTTTTTATTCAATCGTATATGCCTTTTCAATTCAATCAAAGTTTAATCTTGAAAGAGGAAGAGCATAAGGGGAAGAGAGAAATTGAATTTCATAAAGTAAATGCTTAAATTGAATTTCATAATGTAAATGCTTAAATTGAATTTCATAAAGAAAATGCTTAAGTTTCTGATTTTGAAAAATTTTGAATGAATTATAAAATTAAGGTTCATAGGGGGAGCTACCTCATTGAGGGGGAGCCTTTCCATGAACACAATAGTTGATTTTGGAATCACAAATTTTTTTAATTTTATAATGCATATACTCAATGTTTTTGTCATCATCAAAAAGGGGGAGATTGTTGAGAAATTATTGAAACATAATTGCCCCAACTTTATTGATTTTGATGATTTCCAAAAGCCATGAGTACCTTAAAGAAAACAATGTGTTTATTTATCAAAAACCTTGAGCTTATTCAAATTGAAAGGAATGAACTATCAATGGTTATATCAAATGAGTTTTGAATCTATTAGAAAAAGGAGTTTCAAGTTCTATGCTTAAAAGATTTCAAAAAGGAATTTTTACATATTATAATTCAATCGATGAATTCTTGGAACACGTCTTGAATCCATGCTAAATGTCATATTTAATGTATTCAAGTCAAATTTATATTTTAAATTTATTTGGGACATGTTTTAAAGTCAATCAGAACATTTTTCTGAGTTTTGTATCGCTCCCGAGCCGACTCAAGGGTTTCCGAGTCGACTCCCCAAAATGTCTGATTTTCTCGAGTCGACCCTTGGTTTTTTAAGAGTCGACCCCTGTCTTTTTGCGAGCCGACTCCTGTCTGTGCGAGCCGACTCCGCTCAAACAACAGAACCCATGTTTTTTGAGCACTTCTCGAGTCGACTCCCCATTTTCCTTGAGTCGACTCCCAATTTTCGCGAGCCGACACTTCTATTTTCGCGAGTCGACCCTTCATTGCTTAAAATGTTTCTATTTTTGGTAATCGACCTCGAGCCGACTCCCACAAAGCTCGAGTCGACTCCGCAAATCTGGGCGCGATTTTTAACGATGACACATCAGCCCCAACGGTAAGATTTTTGAATAACGGCTATTTTTCCTTGTCTCTAACGGATATATTTTTGCAGATTCTATAAATAGAGGAGCTCTTTTCAAATCAAAGGAACCCAGAAAAATCCAAAAGAGAGAAAAGAGTATCATTTGAAAAGAGGGAAAAACAGAGCATATTGGAAAAATCATTTAGCTCAAAGGAGAGTGATTCAAAAGGAGAGAAATCCAAGAGGAAGTTTCGTCTACTCCTTCTCATCAATCCACGAGAGTCAAAAGAAAATCCACACGCATTTCAAAGGTCAAATCGGAGGATTTTCAAAAGGAGAAAAGCTTCATCTCAACTCCAAAGTCTTCAACGGTCAAGAATCTTGCTGAGGCGTGATTCAACGTTTCAAGAGGAGTTAAAGAGAAGAAGGAAGAAAGCCCAAGCCACTACCATCTGCAATACTATCAGGCTTTTCTAACCTTATATTATTTTGTACTTCATTTGTATATTTGCTCAAGGGGAGCACATTATTGTTCAAACACTTCTATTCTATTTGTTTGCTGATTCAATCAGTGGATTGAATCAGTGGAGGTTGGTATACCTCGTTACAAGCCGGAGTGCTTGTGTTGGGTTAGTTGTGAGCCCAAAGAAAAACAACGTGTAGGGTTTTGTGCTGGTAAGCCCGAGTTAAAACCAGCTGGGTTCGTTGTACGCCCGTGAAAACAACAAGTTTGAGTTGTGAGCTTGGAAAACAACTCGGCTGTAATCTAGAGAGATTATAGTGTGGTCCCAAGTGAATCTTGGGAGTGGACGTAGGTGCTGGTTGCGCCGAACCACTATAAAATTATCTTGTGTTTGCCGTGCCTTATTTTCTCTATCTCTATTTCTCTTTATTTGCTTGTGTATTAATTAGCCTCTCACTTGCACATCTTGCTAACTAATCAATTAAAGTTAAAAAGTCTTAAATTTTTAAGAACCCAATTCATCCCCCCCCTCTTGGGTTGCCATCTGGGCCAACACACAGTAGGCTGAGACGCAAGCCTAGGAGGCCGATGCCAGGGCTCAGCAGGCTGAGGCCGAGGCTGGACAGGCCATAACCAACTATAAGTCCTCGCCGAATTCGGGAAGGAGGTCCTCGAGGCCAGCCTTGATGCCTATGTTAAGGGCTTCGACATGTGCAAAACTAAGGTGTTTGCGGCTCTTAAGATCAACATCGCCGAGCTCGAGGGGATCCGCCCTGGGGAATCTGATGAGGGGTCGGCGGAGGAGGAGGACGACGAGGGAGAGCCGGGCCCTAGCGAGCCCTGAAGAGTTGTTGTTTCTTCTTTTTCTCTTTTCTTTCTTTTTGTAACCGGCCTCGGGCCAAATTTTGTACTTCAATTCCATCATTAATGGAAAATAGTTTTTTGTGAAAATGCTTTTGTGCCTTGTCTTGTCTTGTTTGTTTCTCTCTTCCTTTGGGTCAAACATTTTATCGTGCAACTAACGACAAGGCGGCCCGTACCTGTTAATGAGGGGACCCTTCCTTCTGAGATGTTTTCTGTTTCTAAGCATTGCGCACATCGACGATGCCGTGGCTGGACCGCAGTCTTAGATTTGCCAACGTTTGGATGCATCTTTGAGAGATATGCCAGCCGTGTGGGAGGTTGCTTAAGATGCCTTAAGCTGTCGCGGGCTATTTGAAGGGAGATTCATTCGCACATGATTCTTCCAAAGACTTGGAATGGTCTGAGGGCAACTTAGTGCCGAGACCAACTTGAGGTCTTAATCAACTCAGGGGGGCACCTCTGTTACGGGGCCGAATGGTGTCCCGTGGGCTGCGATGCCGGTGAGCTCCTTTAGAACCACCTCGGGGGTTTGTGTGCTACCCGAGGGGCGACTCGACCGGGTACGGAGCCTTTAGGGTCTTAACCGACTTGGAGGCACCTCCGTGGCGGAGCCGAGTGGTGTCCCATGGGCCGCGATGCCGGCGAGCTCCTTTAGAACCACCTCGGGGGTTTGTGTGTCGCCCGAGGGTCGACTCGACTGGGTACGAAGCCTTTAGGGTCTAACCAACTCGGGGGCACCTCCGTGCTGGGGCTGAGTGGTGTCCCATGGGCCACGATGCCGGCGAGCTCCTTTAGAACCACCTCGGGGGTTTGTGTGCCGCCCGAGGGGTGACTCGACCGGGTACGAAGCCTTTAGGGTCTTAACCGACTTGGGGGCACCTCCGTGCCGGGGCTGAGTGGTGTCCCGTGGGCTGCAATGCCGACGAGCTCCTTTAGAACTACCTCGGGGGTTTGTGCACTGCCCGAGGGGTGACTCGACGGGTACGGAGCCTTTAGTGTCTTAACTGACTCGGAGGCACCTTCATGCCGGGGCCGAGTGGTGTCCCATAGGCCGCAATGCCGGCAAGCTTCTTTAGAACCACATCGGGGGTTTGTGTGCCGCCCGAGAGGTGACTCAATCGGGTACGGAGCCTTTAGGGTCTTAACCGACTCGGGGGCACCTCCGTGCCGGGGCCGAGTGGTGTTCCATAGGCTGCAATGTCGGCGAGCTCCTTTAGAACCACCTCAAGGGTTTGTGTGCCGCCCGAGGGGCGACTCGATTGGGTACGGAGCCTTTAGGGTCTTAACCGATTCGGGGGTGCCTCCATGCCGGGGCCGAGTGGTGTCCCATAGACCACGATGCTGGTGAACTCCTTTTCTGAGATCTAGTCCTTGGATGCAAGGGAGAGTAGGATGTGGCACTGGAAGGGACCCTTTTATTACTCGTGCTCTGGGGGGATACATCATTGATAATATTGGTGGAGGTTATCCGCATTCCAGGTACATGGAATGGGTCGTCCGTCGAGTTCTTCTAGTCTGTATGCCCCCGATGGAGTGTCTCGACGAAACGATAAGGACCTTCCCAGTTGGGGGATAGTTTGCCCCCTCCGTAGGCTTGGATATCTCAGCCTTTCTCAAAACCAGATCTCCATGGCGAAAGACCTTGGGACAGACCCAGGCATTGTAGTACTTGGCAGCCCGCTGGCGGAAGGTCGCCATTCGTAGCCTCGTCGATCGTGCGCTTCGTCGATGAAGTCCAGATTAGCCCGTATCAGTGTGGAATTATTTTTTTCGTTGAAGGACTCCACACACGGACTGGGCAATCCGATCTCAACAGGGATGATAGCTTCGGATCCGAAAATGAGACTGAAGGGAGTCTTGCCTGTTGGGGCCCTGGGGGTCGTATGGTAAGCCCATATCACACTGGGGAGTTTCTCCATCCATTGACCCTTGGATCCATCTAGCCGAGTCTTGAGCCCTCTGAGAATGGTGCGGTTCATGACCTCGGCCTCTCCGTTGGTCTGGGGGTGGCCGACAGAGGTGAATCGATGGCGATTCCAGCTCATTGCAGAAAGCCTTGAATGCATCATTGTTGAACTGGCAGCCGTTGTCCGTGACGAGAGTGTGAGGTAGGCTAAAGCAGCATATGATCGACTTCCAGAAGAAGGCTTTGACTTTACTCTCGGTGATCTTAGCCAGCGCCTCGACCTCGACCCACTTGGTGAAGTAGTCGATGGCTACTAGCAAGAATCTTCGTTGTCCCAAAGCTGGGGGAAATGGCCCGAGGATGTCTATTCCCCACTGAGCGAAGGGCCAAGGAGCCGAAAGCGAGCTTAGCGGGGTAGACGGCTGATGCTGGATGTGTGCGTGGCGTTGGCAACCATCGCACTTCTGAATTAGTTTGGCAGCGTCCTCCCTCATGGTAAGCCAGAAATATCCTTGACGGAGGGCCTTCTGGACCAGGGACCTGCCTCCCAGGTGATTTTTGCAGATGCCTTCATGGATTTCTCTAAAGATGTAGTCGGCATCGACGGGTCCTATGCATTTGAGCAGAGGGTAAGAGAACGACCTCCTATATAGACGTCCGTCTAGGAGGACGAATTTGGAAGCCCTCCACTTGAGCAGCTTGGCTTCATTGCGATCATCAGGGAGGGCGCCGTCAGTGAGATAACGGACGTAGGCATCCATCCATGTAAGCTCTTGGGTGAGCGGGAGGACTTCCTCACCATCTTCTATGCTGGGCCTTTCTAGGTATTCAATGTAGGCGTCTCTTGCGATGCTGTTGGCGAAGGTAGCTAGGCGGGAAAGGATGTCGGCCTTGGCATTCTCACTCCGAAGAATGTAACTAATGCTGAAATAAACTAACGGGGAGACCAAGAGCCGAACCTTGCCTAGGTATTGAGTCATAGCAGGGTCGCGTGCCTCGTACTCTCTGTTGATTTGTCCGGAGACGAGTTGCGAGTCAGTGAAAGCTCTGAGACGCCTTATTTTGAACTCTTGGGCTAGCCTTAATCCTGCCAGCAGGGCCTCATACTCGGCTTGGTTATTGGTGGCTTTGAATAGAAACCGCAGGGCACATTCTGCTCTCTCTCCACCTGGTCCGGTGAGAATGAGGCCGGCACCGCTTCCCTGAGAGTTTGATGCACCGTCTACATGGAGGATCCAGGTTTCTCCATCATCGCTCGGCTCGGGCTCGTGCTGCTCCACGGAAACCTCCCTGGTCTCCTCATCCGCCCAAGTGCACTCGACTAGGAAATCGGCCAGGACTTGGGACTTCAAGGCCGGCCGTGCTTGGAAGGAGAGGTCAAACTCTCCTAGCTTGATGGCCAACTTGGCGAGTCGGCCTAAGGTATCTGGATGGGCCAGGATGGCTCGGAGGGGCTGGTCCGTGAGCACCACAATGGGATTGGCTTGAAAATATGGGCGGAGATGTCGAGCAGAGACAATCAGGGTGAAGATGATTTTTTCTGTCTTGGAGTACCTGACCTCCGCATCGTGGAGCACCTTGCTCACATAATAAATGGGTCTCTGGGTTCCATCGGCGTCAAGACGCACCAAGACTGAGCTAACAGTCTCGGAAGAGGTGGCAAGGTAGAGGAAAAGACTCTCTCCATCCCTTGGCTTGGACAGGAGCGGCGGAGAAGATAGAAACACCTTCAGGCCATCGAAGGCTTTCTGGCAATCGTCTGTCCACTCGAAGCTATTTACTTTCCATAGGGCCTTGAAAAAGGGCAAGCACCTCTCGACTGATTTGGAGAGGAAACGACTTAAAGCCGCCACCCTCCCCGTTAGTCGTTGTACTTCCTTCTTGCTGGATGGTGGCCTCATGTCGAGGATGGCACTGATCTTCTCTGGGTTTGTCTCGATCCCCCGCTGAGTCACCATGAAACCCAGGAACTTACCCGCCGTGACCCCAAAGGCACACTTCTTGGGATTCAGCTTGACCTGGAAGCGACAGAGGTTGTTGAAAGTTTTCTCTAAGTCAGAGATGTGGTTGGAGGCACAGGTGCTTTTTGTCAATATGTCGTCCACATAGACCTCCATATTCCGGCCCAGCTGGTCCTAAAAAACTTTGCTCATCAATCTCTGATAGGTTGCCCCCACGTTCTTGAGACCGAAGGGCATCACTTTGTAGCAATAGATGCCTTTTTCTATCACAAAGGAGGTGTGATCTTCGTCGCTGGGATCCATCCTTATTTGGTTATATCCAGAGAAGGCGTCCATGAAGCTAAGGAGCTCGTGGCCGAAGGTGGAATCTACCAACCGATCTATCCTTGGCAGGGGAAAACTGTCTTTTGGACACGCCTTGTTGAGGTCGGTGAAGTCAATGCAAATTCTCTAGCTCCTGCTTGCCTTTCATACCATAACCACATTAGCCAACCAGCTAGGGTAATGTGCCTCTCGGATGTGGCCGGCACTGAGCAGCTTGTTAACCTCCTTATCGATGGCTTTTTGCCGCTCGAGAGCGAAGCTTCTCTTCCTTTGGTGGATTGGACGATGCTTTGGATCGATATTGAGCTTGTGGATGATTACTTCTAGAGGGATACTGGGCATGTCAGACGTTGACCAAGCAAAAACGTCTGAGTTGGCCCACAGGAAGGTTAGGAGGCGATCACGGTCTTCCGGGGGAAGGAGTCCGCCGACACGCACGGTCTTTGTCGGATCGTCCCCGAGGGGAAAGGTTAGGAGGTGCTCGCTGGCTCTCCCCTTTGCCGAACTCCCTAGGATCGGTCGCCTCGGGGACCGACTCTACCTCCAAAGGACTTGACGCTGCATGATAGCAGGGCAGGACTGAGCCAACCTCGCCCCTCATCTCCCCGACACCTTTGCTAGTAGGGAACTGCACCAGTAGGCACTGGGTGGAGATAATCGCATCCAATAGATTCAAACCTGGGTGCCCGAGGATGGCATTGTATGCCAAAGGGACTCGCACTACCAGGAACTTCATGATCACTGTGCTTTGGCGCGGCGGTATTCCGGCTATCACAGGTAGGGATATCTCACCCTCAACCCTTACTGAATCCCCTGTGAATCCGACCAGGGGGTTGCCACAGGCTGAAGAGAGTCAACAGATAAACCCATCCTAACAAATGCATCATAGGTAAGGATGTCAGCTGAGCTGCAACTATCAACTAATATCCTCTTTATAGGGTGAATGGCGATCGTCATAGAGACAGTGATGCCTTCATTATTTACATTCTCAACATTTGCCGATCCCCCCCCAAGAACTACATTACCCGACGCCTCCTCCTTCCTCAGCCACTTAGATGGGGAAGCAACCCCCCAAGACACCATTCCGACCGTCCGCTCTGTGGGGGTGTTGTCGATAGCAGCCTGAACGGATGGAGGCCCCATGAGCGCCGGCAGCAGTTGTGGCACCTTCTGGACATACTTACCGAGGTAGCCCCGCTGGATGAGCTCCTCAATGGCACGCTTCAAGCTGAAGCAGCTGTCGGTGTCATGGCCGTAATTCCGATGGAATCGGCAATAACGACTCTTGTCACGGGAGGGACCTTTCTTCATAGGAGGAGGGCGCTGAAAATAAGGCTCACCCTCGATATCCATAAGGATGTGAGATCGGGGGGCGAGAAGGGGTGTGAGCTTGCTCTCATCAGGGATGGGGCTTCGACGCCTGCCGCCGGATCGGCGAGGCGGATCGGACCATCGGTGGCGAGGGGGTTCATTCGGCTCGGGGCGAGCAGGCTTACGGCTGGAACTCCTTGAGGATTCCCAGCGGGTGAGGTTGGCCTCATCCGCACGGATGTACTTCTGAGCCCGGAGGAGGAGGTCAGAGTAGGAACTCAAGGGCTTCTTATCCAAAGAAAAGGTGAAATGAGACGGGAGGAGCCCTCGCTTTAGCGCCAGCGTTGCCACCGCGTCATCCAGATGATAGACTTCAAGGGCAGCGGTCTTGAATCGGGACACGAAGTCCCGCAGCGACTCCCCCTCCCTTTGGCGCACGGAGAAGAGGCTATCCGCAACTCTCGGGATCCACCGGCAGGCATCAAAGTGCGCCAGAAAGGTCCTTTCCAGCTCTCAAAAGGAGTCGATGCTGTGAGGGGGCAAGCACGAGTGCCAAGCGTGAGCAACTTTTCATAGAGTGGCGGGGAAAGCTTTGCAGAGAAGGGTGTCCGTAGCACCCTGGACTTGCATCATAGCTTTGTAACTCTCGAGGTGATCCAGAGGGTCCGTAGTACCATCGTACGGATCTATCTAGGGAAAACAGAATCTAGAGGGGATGGGCTCCTCTAGTATCTGGTGGGTATAAGGAGGACGTGTATCAAACTCCTCCTTCGGCTGACTGTTGATCTTCCTGGCGAGCTCATCTAGTTGCCGATTGTACTCATCCAGGCGCTCCTCTGCTTGGCGGCTGATCGTCGAAGCCCTCCGAGACGGCTCGAAGGATGAAGAAGAAGAAGAAGAAGAAGGATGCGGAAGGTGGGACTTCCGCTTTGGTTCCTCCTGGCGGTGCGGCTCTGGAGGAAACTTGCTCGGGCCACAATTGGGGGAGCGTGGCCACATAGGGGGATCGCGACGGGGCTTCCTAGGGGAAGCCTAACGACGATCGGCCTCTCGCTGGGGAGAGCCTCCCCTTGCCGATTGCTGACTGGCAGGGGGAGCGGTCTGATGCTGGGTGGCTAGTAATTGCTGCTGCTGAAGTCCGTGGACCATGGTAGTGAGAGTATAGACTTGCTGGGTGAGAGCTGACAGCTGTTCCGCGGTCGAGGTAGCCACATCTAGTGGCGGAGAGGGGACGGGAGGATCAACAGCAGGGGGATTAGCCTCCTGCTGCCTAATCGGCGGGGAAAGCCCCACCGGACAGCTAATGAAAGCATCTTGAGCTCGGGTCACCACCATAGCTCGATGAAGGAAGACGAGGGGGTAAGAGTTCGCCGCTAAGTAACATAGATGACTGAGCAAGCGCCCTCAACGTTCTTCTCAGCTTCCCCCTACCTGGCGCGCCAATCTGATGACGCCCGATCACCGGTCTTGAACGGCGGAAGAAGAGAGCTACTTAATCCACGAATCCATGCCTGATCGGATGGCCTGCAAAAAAGTCCCAAGACCGGAGGGGTGCTCCGGTGGGGACCCTCCGATGCTCAATTCAGCAACCAAGGTCATAGCTGAGGGAGAGCTCAGACGAGCTCTTCTTGGAGAGAAAAATGAGTCCTCAGAAAGGGGGAATCCCTTTCTAGGTATTAGGGTAGCCAGTGTATGAGTTTTTCGTACCTGGTTCTTGAGTGGACTTACCCTTTTATAGGTGGTTGACACCTGCACGACCACGTGGAGTTCCATGAGAAAGGAATGTCCGCTGGGTTCGTGGGGGTTGCATGAATCTGGGCCGGTTGGTGGGTCCTGTCCAATCAGAGAGGAAAGAAACAGCGGTTGGTGGGCTAAGTCCCATCAGTCAGTGGGGCTAACGGGTAGTTTGGTCTGGTCCCATCGGAGGCATGGCCAGTGGGTAGTTGGGCCTGGCGATGTCAGATGGCGCGGGCAAAAAAGATGGCGGCTTGAACTGCCAGGGCCGTCCTGGGGCCGACTTGGGAAAGTTGGGACCGCCTTGACTCTCTTGAGGGCGCCGAGGCCGAGCAGGGCCGACTCGCCGACCTGGAGATGCCGGGGCGGGGCCGACCAAGGATGGTCGGGGCCGACTCGGCCGGCTTGGAGATGCCGGGACCGAGCGGGACCGACTTGGAAAGTCGGGGCCGACTCGGCCGGCTTGGAGGTGCCGGGGCCGAGCAGGGCCGACTTGGGAAAGTCGGGGCTGACTCGGCCGACTTGGAGGTGCTGGGGCCGAGCGGGGCCGACTTTGGGAAGTCGGAGCCGACTCGGCCGACTGGAAGGTGCCGGGGCCGAGCGGGGCCGACTTCGGGAAGTCGGGGCCGACTCGACCGACTTGGAGATGCCGAGGCTGAGCAGGGCCGACTTGGGAAAGTCGGGGCCGACTCGGCCGACTTGGAGGTGCCGGGGCCGAGCGGGGCCGACTTGGGGAAGTCGGGGCCGACTCGGCCGACTTGGAGATGCCGGGGCCGAGCAGGGCCGACTTGGGGAAGTCGGGGCCGACTCGGCCGACTTGTAGATGTCGGGGCCGAACAGGGCCGACTTGGGAAAGTCGGGGCTGACTCGGCCGACTTAGAGATGCCGGGGCCGAGCAGGGCCAACTTGGGAAAGTCGGGGCCGACCAGGGATGATCGGGGTCGGCTCGACCGACTAGGAGGTGCCGGGGCCGAGCAGGGCCGACTTGGAAAAGTCTGGGCCGATCAGTGATGGTTGGGGCCGGTTCGACCGACTGGGAGGTGCTGGGGCCGAGCGGGGCCGACTTGGAGATGCTGGGACCGAGTAGGACCGACTTGGGAAAGTCGGGGCCGACTCGGCCGACTTAGAGATGCCGGGGCGGGGCCGCCTTAAGCTTTTGATTTTGTTGTGATTGCCCTCGTGGCTACGTCAGCCACATCAGATCCCAAGGATAGTTCCTACCATGTCTTCTTCCAGCCATGTCTCCCTTCACTAGTTCATCTAGATCTAACGTAGTTAAATTACTCGATCTGGAAGTTAAACTAAATGACTCATATATTCATCTCTTCTCTAGATAAAGCTAGTAGAGGGCATGAAAATTTCCACAGCAAACAGGATGGTATGGCCATATCTTGGAGGAGTTTGTGCGACAGCTGAATCTTTGTGGGGCAAGCAAACATGACGAACACTACCCAGGCTTGAGCCCATCAATGTCAGCTCATTTACTTTAACGCTGTTTCCAGATGTCATTATTGAACAGTGCCCATAATCAACAATTAAATACGGCAGGCATTTGATGCCATCTTGGTCCCATAAACAGAGTGATTTGATAATTTTTTTTAATTACAGTGATATGGTGGCCTTTCTTATGGATACAAGTTGTTTCATCCATCAACGAGGACAGAAAACTGCATGCTGATCATGTGATGTCCTCCTAGAAAATGACAACCCTAGCCCATGTTCAACTAATTTCAGCTAAGATTCATCTTCTTCCTGGTTGCAACGCATCTCTTCCCAAGGATTGGGTGACCATCAACGTTTGCCGATAAGGACAGCCATGAGCAGTGTCCATTCAAGGAGTTATTCTATAGTTTACAAGGGCCAACCTACTTGAGATTGCTATAGTTTACACTGGTCACAAGGTGCTGGTTAACAATTTCATGCTTTGTTGTTACCTCTATCTTTATTTGAGTGGGTTATCAGGTTGAAATTATTAAGGTGGTGGTATTTGTTTTGCTTTGCGGCATTAGAAATCATTAAACAAAGATAATAGACATGAAGACTTCTTGTTTGTTGATGCCCTGCCCTGCCATTATTATTGGGCTGAGGTTTAAACCAAAACCATTTCTAGCATAGATGGTGAGTTACTGCTGATGTTATCATTAATATAATTTAGAATTAACAAGCCATTACAGAATTCGTAATAAAATACTCTGTCAAGAAAAAGGCATAACGCGCATGTTGGGTTTATTGAAATGCTAACCAATATCACAATTATTTGCTATCATGTTTTCATAGCTGAATGCTTTTAAAATATCAGTAGATGATGTACACCATTGGAAGGGAGGGAGCATTCCTTTTCTAAGAGATTCTCTGGAGTTGTTCGCCTTTTATTAAATTTCCAAGCACCATGTTCCCATGACCTTCCTTCGCCTTAATATATTAAGGAGGTTTGGATTACAAGCATCATGGCAGAATCTCTCAGTGATTATATGCTATGAAAATGATTGTGGCATCCAGGTACCAACCATTATATATATATATGCTGTTTGATGAGTATTTTTAACTACATTACCGGAACCACTGCATCATAAAACTATAGAACAAGGATTCTGTGATCGTTTAAGGTGCTAGCTGTTCTGTAGCAGCGAGTGTACCATATATGAGATGAGATAAGTAGAGCAGGGACTCTCTAACTGTACTATCTAACAAAATTTCGGAAAGTTTTTTACTCTACTAATGCAAATCGTGTCTATAGATCATGAGCTGTTGCTCTTTTTTTAGTTGGAATGTGACAGATGGAAGCTGGTAATTTAGCCGTCTTTCAATCACAAGACAAAAACTTGAGGAAGCAAGTTTACTCTTGGTTGAGTTAATAACTCGTGCAATAATTATATTTTATTCATTGGTTTAAGAGCTCATGCTAGTAAACATTATGTCCCTTATGTATCAAGGAGATTTTGAATAATTAAATTGGTTCAAGGAGCTTAAACAATACATTTTAACTAATATTTTTATGTGAGGTCCTATATTATAATAAATAGTATCATAATTCAGCCTATATAGCTCATGTGGACTAGAAAACATTATAAATAGGTCTTATGTATTTATGATCAAATTTAAATATAAACACTTAACCTGTCAAGAATGCTAAAACATGAACGTAGGAATATTAATTAAATAATGCTCATTCTTTGGTCTGGGATCTATATTTTGGATGTCAAACAAAATTTTTCCATGCCAAGTTATGCATTCTTTTTCTGCACTTGTTCACTGCCCCTCAAACTCGGTTTTTCCTTAACCCTAACCCTAACCCTATTTATAAAATATCAACCCTAATTCTATTTTTTAAAATCGGGTTCGGACTGAGTTTCGGATTGGAATTCGGGTTGATGGGAAAAAAAAAATAAAATATTTTTTTCAAAGTAAATAAACACCGAATTATGGATTCAAGAAATGAAAAAATAAAATCGCTTGCCGAACGCATAAGCTGGACTCGGAGCTTTAACATTGTATTAAAAAAAAGTCTTATCCAAAACAAAAAAGAGGAGGTGCCGTAAACAAAGAAGAGGATGAGGCAGGAAGTGAAACAAAATGTGCGGATGATCCGCCTTTATGTTTATCCTTTTTTTTCTCATTTGCGATCGACGGCCTTGCTCTCCTCGCCCTCAAGTTGGCCATCTTGTTCGATCCGACTTGTGCCCTCAATGTCCCAAAAATCTGGTGCCGATAAGCTACCCTTCGTTCGGATAACCCTTGGGTTCTGGTTATCTCGAGTTCGGATTGCGGTCAACCCGAACCTGGATCAATTGTAAATCGGGTCGGGTTAAACCTGAATCTTTCGAGTTCGAGTTGAACAAACATGAGTTTAAACACTGCAGTAAATCAGGTTTGATCGGCCGGGTTTGAATTGAACCTGGCCCAAGTTGCACCCTACCCGTTGCCTCAAATGGGAAGGATCCTACCATTTGAAGTTGGATTCGATGGTAAAAATACTTGCTCCTTTGAGATAATTTTTTGGTTTTTCAATAAAATAAGATTATGGAAGACTTTTTTTCCCTGAATATTTTTAAAAATAATAATTATACTCCCTTGATAACCCATGATGAAGAAGATAATTAAACACAGATGACAAGGTTAACAGCTGCGTGATTAATGCTCGGACATGCTGAAATCCAAAGTGGATTCCCCAGCAGCAGCAGCAGGACTGGATTGACCAACTTACTTTGAGCTGTTTGATGGGTCTGCCCGAGAAGAAAAGACCAGCAGCAGCCGCAGAGAGAGCTGGAAAACCATTTGAAAGGGAATTAGGTGGGGTTGGAGGCATCTTCGTAGAACGAGAGCCAATGGAGCAGCGTCCGCGCCATGTGCCGGTTTTGGATCTCACCCACCGACTGGGAGCCACGCCCACATGCCTGCCCTTCCTGCCGCCGCTCGGCCTCCCACCTTTTTTTTATTTCCCCGTCCGTGCCCTCCTCCGCCTCTCAGTTACAGCAGGACGCGGCGCAAATATCGGGTACGGCGAAGCGCCCCGCGTCGCGCGTAGCCATTTGATCCTCGCTGGGTTGGGATCTCGATCGGTCGAGCAGAGAGAGGGGTTTCACTCTCATCAGCGACCATCATCCCCTCTCGTCTGAAAAGTTCGCGTGGTGCCCGTGGTCCCCGCTAAATCGCTCTCTCCGCGTTCCCATTAACTTTTTCAACCATGGCAAATATGTCTGTCAGATGGGTATTTCTATTTCCCCCCTCTTTTAGCTTTGTTTGGATAGAGAGAAAACTAGGAAAAAAATAAAAAATAAAAAAATAAAATTTATCTTGTTTGGATAGAGAGAAAAATAGGGAGAAAAGAAAATTAAAGAGAAAAATAGGAGAAAAAAAATAGTGGATCTTACCTAAAAGTTTTCTCTCTGAAGTTGGAGATATTTCGAAAAGAAAACTCAAGGTGTTCTTTGCTTTTTTTTCATTCCGATATTGATCCTGCCAAAGAAAACTAATGCATTTTTTAATCATTTGTAATAAGGGCATTGTTGCCACTATAAATTATCAACTTTTCTTTCCTCTTTATTTTTTTCCTACTCAGAGCATTAATCAAGATTTTAATCTTGATCAGAATATCAATTTGTATCTCAAAATCTTAATTTTATCTATCATCTTAGCCAATACAAATGGATATACTTCGATATCCATCGAATGGTATTGATGATATGCTTATCGTGCCTTTAATCCTCGCGCTACTTAAATTAAATTCCTAATAAATAAATATTAAAAATAAAAGCTTAACTGCTAGTAAATCTTGATTTTGTTTTTAATAAAACAGTCTTTAAGACCTTGAAGTAATCTTAGTTCTCATAAAAGTTTCCCACCTCTCATTATGGTATACACAAATTTTGATATCAATCCACCTTGATATTATTCCCTACTTACTTCCCTAATCTTTGTTGGCGAATAGAAATCTATGCAATACACAAGAGAAACATAGGTTTTGAGTAAGAGTGTCATGTTAGAACTCATTTGGAAGGAGGCATAGGTTGAGGGCCTTTAGCTTTTACCCTTTAAGTATACTACTTCAAGTAATGTTTTTAGAAATATGAATGACTTAGTTTGAAGAATGGGAACTTCTTTCTCTCACATATGTGCCATGTCTTAATAGAAATTGCAAGCAAATCTCGACCCCTCAATGGTATGCTTTTAAAGGTAAATGGTAAGAGTATAAGTTTGGGTCTTATATTATCCAAACATTATCTATAGACTAAATATATACTTGCAATAGATTATTCTTATTCAAACCATGTTATGTTCATTTTTATATATCAACATAAGCATTCATGTCTTTCTTTTGGAATAGCCTTATATCTACTCTTTATGCCAATTCTTTATTACTATTTCAACATTTTAGCCCTCATTGTATTCATGTATTATCAACTACATTGTAAAACTGTAATAAAATAAAACGATAGACGGTATAAAATGATTGTATAATATATTAAATCAGTATTACCAGCAAATCAGAAAAATCATAATATTATTATATATGTATTTAATAATAAAGTTTTAGTGTAATATTTATATTTAAAAATTATTTGTATGTAAAAAAATATAATTTGTACTAAAGTTCTAACATGTATAGTCTAGTTCCTAACGTATTATCATCATGTATTATATTTATAATATCATATATCATATATTATACATAATTTTATGCAATAATATTATTATATAAGTATCAATATTCGAAACTTACAGCTTTTAGCTCAATTAATTGATACATTCTTTATTAGAGGTCTCAAGATTTTCTATTAAAAAAGGTCTTAAGTTCAAACCTAAGTAGATGATAATTAATCATTATATTTTCAAAATAGCACCAACATTAGTATATAATAATATAACGTATTATAGAAAATGTGAATTATATATATTAGAAACTTTTAATATACTATTATATTTCTATGATATATTATTGATGAGGTAGAATTCTTCAAACTTCAGTAGAATGATAGATAGTAACCTAACCTGTATTAGCACCACCGATAATATGATCGAAAGCATGATTTAAATACGCATATCTAATAGGTCGGCAAACCTATACCTTTGATAGGTTAGCATGTGCATATCCTTAGGTGGTCTAATGAGAACAGACATCTAATGAAGAGAATACGATCCATAATATTTTATGCGGTGGGCTCATCATGGTGAGACAAATTGATTATAATTTAGGCAACCCATGCACTCCCATTGCATAATACGAGACTCATGCCAGGATGTCATGTAATTGTCTATATAAGGAAGGCTTGATCATGAGCAATGGGAGGACTCACCAACATCCTTACAATCCATTTATATACAATTCATCTAAAAGGAAAGTAAGACTATATTTTGTTATATACAACTCATCTAAAAGGAAAGTAAGACTATATTTTGCTCTCTCTCCATTATGTTCTATTTCCTTCACAAACCTAAAGGCTATAGGTCCACCCTTAGCCACCCTTATTATTCTTCTTCTCCATTGATTGAAGCATCGGGAACCCTTGTTGGAAATCCTTCGGCACCCTTCCTCATGCTCTTCTTCTATTATTATAGCTTCCACTGATGAACTTTTCAACTATTATTATTGAACTTGTTCATGACCTCCTTTCTATATCATTCACGTCATCATATATCTCATTAGTGTATGGGGTCCCACAATAGGAACTCGGTATTACTAAATTAGTATTATGTACAAAAATGAAGAAAAACATATACTCCTAAGTCTAATAAAAGAGTTATTTCCAATAACAATGGCAACCAACTCTAGGATCAAATCCCCATCTCGACCTCTTTTAGAAATTGTTGTAGTTGCATAATTCATCTAGCTATAGCAATAAGTTGCAGAACTCACCACACTTTCAAAACCTAATTCCTTAGTTAGCACAAAACCAATGGAACCAATATCACTAGTGCAGTCGATGCTGCTATAATAAAGGCCTTAAGAAGTGGTCCTCACAGATACCTCAAGAAAGATAACTTATGATGATGAGGTACGATGAACCATCGATGGAGCTAATATCATGGAGTCCCCAATCGTTTATATAAAAAGACTAAGTTAAAAAATCCCGACTTGAGGCAATAGCTTGAAGCCATGAACCAATGCCTTGGCATTGTAATAAGGGAAGTCCAAAGGAGACTCAACCCTTTAGACAACCTTGACTTGGAGTTGATTCTCCATTTGTATAAAAAACTATAAGAAAGCCAACCCACCGGGAATTATACTTTTCGGAAGAAAAAGTTTCATCACTAGCCTAGTTAGAAAAACTCTTTTTATAGAAGAAAAGGTCTTTTTGTTCAACCAAAGAGATAACCTATCTAAAAGTACTTTCTCTAAGAGAGAGAAAGTTGGTTCATCCTACTAATTGTTTGGAAGAACATTCCTCATAATTAAGAAAGAAAATATATGGTCTACTCTACCAAAAGAGTTAACTCATCTGCAAGAACATTATTTAGGAGATAAAGAGTTAGTCTCATCATCAACCTGCTTAGAAAAATTCTTTTTAATAAGAAAAAGAAGTCTTGCTTATTATAAGAACTCTTCTCAGGAGAAAGGAAGAGTTAGACCTATTACCAACCCAATCGAAAGAACTTTTTGGCAAAAAAAAAGAAAGCTAGGTTCACTCTGCTGAAAGTGCCAACCTTTTTGAAAGAACTTCCTTAAAAGGAACAGAAAAAGGGTTCCTCATAGATCCACTTAAAATTAAGTAACTCTTCTTGCTAAGAAAGAGAAGGTTTGGTCTACTCCACTAGATAGTTAACTTTCCTAAAAGAACTCTTCGTAAGAGAAGGAGAGTATTAGTCTTAACACAAACCTACTCAGATAAACTCTTCTGGCTGAGAAATAGAAGCTTGGTTTGTATCACTAGAAGCCAACCCATCTAAAAAAACTCTTCTCAAAATAAAAAGAGTCAATCCCTCTTATGGAAGAACTCTCTTTACTGAGAATGAGAAGATCGATTTACTTCATTAGAGAATCGATCTATTTGGAAGAACTTTTCTCGAGAGAAAGAAAGAGTTAGTCCCTCCTACTAACTCGCTTGAAAGAATTCTCTTGATCAAGAAAGAGTAGTTTTAGTTTACTCTACCAGAAGAGCTAACTAGCTTGGAAGAATTTTTCTTTAAAAAAGAGAACCGATTCCATCATTGATTCACTTGAAAGAATTCTCTTCATTGAAAAAGAGATGGTTTGGCTTGCTCTACCAAAAAAGCCAATCTGTTTGAAAGAACTCTTCTCAGAAGGAAGAACTCTTCTCGAAAAAAAGAGAGGGTCGATCCCTTCTTCTAACTTACTTAAAAGAACTCTCTTGTCAAGAAAGAGAAAGTTGATCCCATCCACGAGTTGACCCACTTGAAAGAACTCTCCTTGAGAGAGAAAGAGCTAGTCTATTCTACTAACGTCACTCTAACTAGTCAAGGACAGAAGATGGTCTAATAACACTTGTGCATGAAGCCCGCATTAAAGTGCCAAAATTTGGGAAAACCTATTTGCAAGTATTCTAATGGGCCTCAACAAACTGCAAGGTAAACTACAATTAACGATTTGCCACTTTGAATTTCCTATGGAGCTAGCTTCAAGCTCAACCCCAATAATGCTATAGGGGCTAATCGAGAGTCGAGCTAATACTAATAAGAATTCCTGTAGTAAGAGAATATGGCTAACCAGCACTTAGGCCTAGTACTTAATTATCTTTAAAGGACCCTACTTGCGAGATCTGCTCTGATACCAACCTCCTAGCATGGCAAGATCAGATGCCAACCTCCCAGCTCTGCAAGATTAACTCAGAATGGGTGTCTGGTTGCAGAAAATGTACAATCAATAGGATGACAGAAGGCACACACTTGATAAGTTAGCATGTTCATGTCTCTAAGTAGACTAATTAGAATGGGTGTTTGGTTGCAGAAAAAGTAGCCCACAATACTTTATGCAATTTTATTTAGAAAGGTGGGCTCATCATAGTGAAGCATATGGCTCATGATTCGGGTGACCCATATAAATCCCATCATAAGATATGAGACTTATGTTGCGATGCCATGCAAGTGTTTATACAAAGAGGGCTTGATCGAAAGTAAAGGGAGGACCCATCAACATCCCAACAGCCTATCTAAACATATCTCATCTCAAAAGAGAGTAAGATTATACCTTGCTCCCTCTTTCTCCATTATATCCTATTTCTTCCATAAATCCAAAGGCTATGAGATCCACCCTTGGCCACACTCACTGTCCCTCTCTATTTACTTGAACATCAGATGAACCTTGTTGGGAAGCCCTTGGCATTCTTTCTCATACTCTTTCTTTGCCATTACAGGTTACACTGATGAACTCAGCTCTTACTATTGGATTTGCTAATTATCTTATTTTTAAATTATAATTTTCATAATCTATTCTCTTGTTGCATGAGGTCTCATAATCAAAATCCAACATCACCAATTATATAATGGTTATTATTTTGATAATCATATATTAATATTTAGATAGTATAATTGAGAACGTGAAATTGAAAACAATATATGAACTTATGATATGATAAATCAAGTATGTTATTACAGTTAGTTTTATAATAATGTAATAGTATTTTTTTTCATGTATAGTAATATTATTGTGTAATTTATTTTATTATAGTCTATTACCTTATATCGCATGATAATATCATATTTTACATTCTGCATTCATTAATTTCAACATACAATAATTCCTTAATATTAACATTATCCTTAAATTATGCATAAATTTCTCCATTTCCTATTTTTTATTGAAGAGTAGCTCTTATTAGATTTCTCTTTTAAAAGGTTTAAAGCATATTTGATTTCTATGAAAGAGAGGCCTCTAAGAATTTCTAAATGTGATACATTAATAATGTTGACTTCAAAAACTTCCAGTGAAGGACAAAATATAAATATGATGTATTATATTTTTGTTGGTTATAAATTAAGTATTTTCAAACAATTTATTATCTAAATTTTAGTTAATTAATTTTAAATCTATTTATTTTTGATAGAAGGCCTAGAGGTAGGATAGCCCTTAGTAAATTTTGGTAATTAATTTCACTAATTCTCTAAATTTCAATAAGATAGAGTTCCATGTCAGGCTACTTGGTGTAACTACATATAAAGGATTTTTTGCTAACTTAATAAGCTAGCGCTCGCTCCAAATAAGGCTACAAATGGCTTGAGTTGATTTGTGACTTAACCTAATCATAACTTTATTAGATTTGATTTAATCCATATTTAAGGACTTGCGAGATGATTTGGATTCAAAAATTAGACTTGATCTAATTATAGATAGGATCTAAGGTACTTATTTTTATTCTAACCTATCTATTATCCAGGTCTAATTTAAATCAATATAAAATTGATCGATCCAATATGAACCCAATTTAGTTCAACCATAACTTTTAATTATATAAATCTCATTTTTTTACTTTAATTATCTTTACTAAATTATTGAATGAACTCTTATTTAAACTAACTTTTTTTTCATCTTAATAACTAGACTTCCTCTCATCTATTTCACTTAATTATATACAAATATTCATATTCAATTATTTATTTTGATAGATTTCTATTTATAATACATCAAGTATATCAATTAATAATAATAACAACAACAAAATTTTAATCCCAAATGTATATTAATATATATTTTAAAAATCATAATTTATAACTTAAGGGTTACCAATTACTTGGATAGAATTAAAAATTTTGAATGAAAATTTAACTTTGAGTTTGCTCATTTTAATCTTATTTAAAATTTTTAATGGCTCTATATTTAGTTATCAATCACTAAATTTTAGTTATAAAATAATATTTAGATATGTAAATCAAATGCAAATAAGGTCTAAGCCTATTTTAATTCAAACTCAAATGTTCTCAATTAGATTTAAATTATAGTTGGTATGTAAATCAAATGCAAATAAGGTCTAAGCCTATTTTGATTCAAAGTCAAATGTTCTCAATTAGATTTAAATTATAGTTGGCCTCAAATTGATCTGAATGTTTGGTCTAACTTCTTTCTGTTAACTTAACTTGATCGACAACCTTATTGGCCCAGCCTACTAATGCTTAAGTTAAATCAAAATTCAAAATCATGTTTCGAATATGAAAACGAATTGAATCAAGATCAAGCATAACTTGATCCATTTGCAGCCCTATTTCTAAGTTTAAATATTTAGCAGCCACATGCAGCCACGCATGCATATACTAACTAGTAATATAAAAAATACTAACATAATGTAAATAATTTATTAGTTCAAAAAATATAATTAATTCTTTTTTTTTAACGCTTATTCTAGAAAACCAACAAGATAGTTATTTTACCTAAGTTGAAAATTTTGGTATAAACTCTTAATACAAGTCATTTTACTTTGCTTCTATTTTTCTTAAATGCTCCTCCAAAGCATTTTTAACTTATTTTACGTTGGTTTTGGAACAACATGAAAGGTTAAAAGTGGGATAAGATTTTTAGCTTATTTATTCCACTTCAACCTACAAAATACTAAAAGTAAACGTCAAACATCAATAGAAAATAATTATTTTTAGAAATGACAGAGTTGTTTTTATATAATCTAAAGTAAACTGTGTTACTCTGTAAATACTCGGAGCAAAATGGAATGATCCAATCTAAATAAATAAATAAATATAAAACAAAGTCTCAACCCATTTCCATATGCTGCCCTTCCCTCTGCCTTCTTAATTTGTTCAAATTTGCTCTCATTTCTTTAAAATTACTACTATACCCCTTGACAACTGGATGTTTCTTTGGATTTGGAGTTCCAAATTAATAACCCCGGCACTGGCACAAAGGAGTCCGACCAAAGTTACAATAGTTTTGATGATTTTTATTATTATTATTTTTTGACAATTCAATAGATGCTTATTTATCTTCAATTGACATGACTGAATTTTCACTTTTTTTTCATCCAAATAAATTAATAATAATTTATAATATCATACATCACCAAACATGTCCAAAAATGGAGCAGGACTCGGTCTAGAAGACGGTGGGGGAAAAAAAGAGAGGGAAAGATGGCTCGAAGTCAAGGAGAAAATTTGACGTGAGACCCTCGTTTTGAACAGCCATTTCAAGGCTATTTGAGATCGGGCATCCATCGTTGGCTGGATGCACGAATGGCTGCAAGAAAACGGTTTCTTTTAGCCTCTAGCTTCTAAACAAATATAAAATCCATCACTTTGAGGAGGACACCAGAAGAAGAGAACATTCTATGATTTTTGGGCGCAACCTCGACCGTTAGACTGTCAATGATCCACATTGCGGCTCTTTTTGTTTGAAAGCACGGAGAAATCATGGATTTTAGCTTCGTTGGATTTTAACCACCAAAAATTTTTTTAGACCGTTGGATTCATTGGATGATATAACTTCAAACGAGATGAGTCACATGGATATACGATAAGGGTTCAGCTATTGCTACTACATACCTCTTTCTTTTCCTTTTTTTTTTTTTTTTTGATTGACATTTTAGGAGGTGCAAGGTAAAATGCTACAAGTTTAAAATGATCGCAAGACTCGGCGTATGGTGTTCATCTCTTGGGAGCTTTTATTTCTAAAATTTATCAAAATTAATTTTGATGAAAGTATTTGAGACAAATTTATCGGAACAACTTTTGTGATTCGTAGATCTGATGGAGCTATATTGATGGCAGAAGGATTCAGCTTTCTTGACTTTTCTATTCCTTTTGTCGAGCTTTATGCTGCTTGTGTAGGTATCTCTTATGCCACTCGTAGCCTTAGCGCCTACGGTCTTCTTGTTGAGGAGGATTCTATTATTGTTATTCGTTGGCTCCAACATGACTTCTGCAATCATCTGCCAACAAATTTTTTAATCTACGATATTCGGTCTACTCTTCAGAAAGTTTACAGCATTGAGATTCAGTATATTTATCAAGAAGCTAACTCAGTGGCAGACTGGATTGCCATCACTTCAATTTTTGAAGCTGAAAGCAGAGAAATTTATGCCCTTTTATACTTACATAAATTTTATTTTTAGATATATTAAGTTTAATCATCTGTTCGTAGAAAAAAAATGGTACCATTTTTTCTTTTTTTTTCTTTTGCACTTCAGAAGTGCAAAATATTTATATATAACACTATGAAGGCTGAGCCCATCGAAGGTGCCAGACTTAATGGGTGCCATATAGCTTATAGATATATATAATAGTATGAAAGGAGAGTTGCCACGTTCTTATGGTATTAATTTTTATGGGAGTGTGGAATAATTGTAGTTAGTTTGTATTGAGCATTCTAAAAGAACATCTAGAATAATAGTAATTAATAATGGCTATATAGTTGATGATATATATATCATTTATATTATATATTTTTATAGTTATTATTAAGTCTAAAAAAACTATAAGTTATGATATTCAAAACAATAACAGATGCATATAATAGCAAAAACAAGAAAAAAAAATCAAGCATTTCATTGAATGATAACTTATTGCAGTCTAAAAATACATATACTTTATAAATTTTATATCATGTTGAACTTATACATCCATAAAAGTTTACACTTATTTTTAACTTAAGAAAACATATTTTCTACATTTGTGGGTGACTTTCTATATAATTCATAAGATAATATTTTCTTATCATATAGATTATCGGTAGCCATTATAGCTAATCACAAATCTAATATTGCTTTAATAGATATAAAAAAAATATTCTAAACACTCTTATTAATACATACGAATAAAATAAATATACTTTATTAATAAGATAGATTTGATTATATTTAAATATAATTAAGTATAAAATTTAATTTTTTTTTCATTCTTAATTCACATGTATTTTTAAGTTATTTTATTTTTTATTTTATTTATTTTTAAAATTTATGAACTGAAAATGAAAAGATTAATTATATCTTGTGAACACCAAACCTCCCATGCGTTGGGGGGGTACGTAAGCTAAATAATATCTAAGTCGGCAATCAGGCAGCAGGAGGGAAGGGGAGGTAACCTTACCCAAATTTAGAGATGAGAGAAATATAGGGCCAGGACTGCTAGTCCAGTGCATTCATAGCTGTCTCTCTCTCTCTCTCTCTCTCTCTCACTCACTCAGAGTGAGAACCAAACAACCGAACCCAACCCTCCATCTTGTCCAAAGAAAACATTAGATTTATGAACCATCAACAAAGCAAAGCAGGCACATCCACATAGCTGTCCCATGTATTATTTGTATTCTAACCCAAAAGAACGAAACGAAAGGTGCCAGAAGGCTCTCCCAATAAAGTTTTTTCATACAAAATAATAATAGAATAAAGTTGCCTTTGGCTATATAAAACCACCTTTTCCACCTCCCTTCTTCCCCCTTCAGTCCTTTCTTCCCCTTCTTCCTCTTGGCGAGATGGCTTCTTCTTTCCCACCCTGTGTGGTGGTTCTCTGTCTGTGTTTCTTTGGCTTGGTCTCTATGACCACCATGGCTGCCACACCAAGGAGACCCATCAATGTTCCGTTCCAGAAAAACTATGTGCCAACATGGGCTGGTGACCACATCAAGTACTACAACGGAGGCAATGAGATCCAGCTCTACTTGGACAAGTACACAGGTAAATCATTTGAATGAGAATAAAAATAGATCCCGCATATTCTAAAAGCTCTAAGATGCCCAGTATCCCAAGGGCAATGGACCGAGTAAACTCGATCTAATCTTCTGATGTTGTTTATTTTAGGCACTGGGTTTCAATCCAGGGGCTCTTACTTATTTGGCCACTTCAGTATGCAAATAAAGATGGTTCCCGGGGATTCTGCTGGAACTGTGACTGCCTTTTATGTGAGTGGTCTCAATCTGGGAGACTAGCAAAATGCTAGCCACTGTTTCTTTCTTTCTTTCTTTCTTATTTGTTATATACTTTTGTGATGGTTTTTCTCCAGCTTTCTTCTCAAAACTCGGAGCATGATGAGATAGACTTTGAGTTCTTGGGCAATAGGACCGGCCAGCCCTACATCCTCCAGACAAATGTGTTCACTGGTGGGAAGGGAGATAGGGAGCAGAGGATCTACCTCTGGTTTGATCCAACCAAGGATTACCACTCCTATTCTGTGCTCTGGAACATGTACCAGGTTGTGTAAGTCCATCTTCCTTCACTTATGGTCTCTTGTTACTCAAGTTTAATTAGCTATGATCGAGCCCATGGACACATGTTCTTTAATCTTGTTTAAACTGGTCAGGTAATAAAATCATCAAAAGATGGAACAGACTGAGATTCTTTGTTTAAAAAGTTAAAAACTCCTTGAAACAACGCGCTTAAGCCTTTCTTTTGTTGTTAAAAACTCAGTGGAGCTCTTTTTCTCTCTCTTTCAGAAATTAATTAGCTGCCCAGCTTGCTGAACTCTAATGCCATAGGCCTTTGATTTTGATGCCCTCGCAGGGTACTGAGAAGGTTTAGAAAGGCAACTAAAAGAAATAAATAAAAAGCCAAAAACAAAATAAAAAAAAATGGTCTTGTCTGGGTTTGTGCCTCGATCCTCGAATACTAAATCAGATCAGCATGTGAAGTGTCCTCGGAGCAAACATATCACATGCGAACAGAATCTAGACAGCAATTCCAGACAGCCCAGATGGTGGGTCCTCTACTTTGGCCTGAATTTTTTTTTTTTTTTTTTTTTTTTTTTTTTTTTTTTTTTGACTTTGACCACCATTCTAGTGGCAGATTTCTTGATTGGCCACCTTGCATCTAAATAAAGGTGCTGATGTTGGAAGGGGGAGGGAAAGAGAAGGTGAGACCCCTGTCTACCTCTGTAGAACATGGATGGCTTCAAGCTGTCTCCAATTTATGAGCTTCATTCATGGGTTGCAGACTTCCGGTCAGCAATGGTCAAAAAGCCTTCTTTATTGCGAAAGAACTATAATTTGTGCTGATGTTGACATACGTTTTTTTTTTTTGGGCTAAAAATTTCCTCTTGGTTTACTACTACATCAGTCATCTGCCAATTCAAATTCATTAATGATGTTGGACCTCCATGCATGGATTGGATGCTAGTTTTATTATTGGAACAGCCAATGCTAAGAGGGCCCCAAATATATAACACTCATAATAGACATCATGTTGTTGTGAAGTAAAATCAAAACATTTTAATCTTTGGGGGAAGGGTGGATGGTACGTCCAATTGAAATACTTAGAAAAGTTTAATATAATCTAACTATTACATGCGATCGATCTGCCACTTAATTATTATGCTTCCTGTGGTGACAATGAGAAAATATCTAAAGTTAAGCAACTGTTTGCTTGGCTTTGTGTTTGTTGGTGGTGCCGCCATGAAACCTGCCAGTTTCTTTGTGGATGATATCCCGATCAGAACGTTCAAGAACAGTAAGGACTTGGGGGTGAGGTTTCCCTTCAACCAGCCGATGAAGATATACTCCAGCCTGTGGAATGCTGATGACTGGGCGACAAGGGGCGGGCTGGAGAAGACGGACTGGTCCAAGGCTCCATTTGTGGCGACCTACCGGAGCTTCCACATCGACGGCTGCGAGGCGTCGGCCGAGGCCAAGTTCTGTGCCACCCAGGGGAAGAGGTGGTGGGACCAGAAGGAGTTCCAGGATCTTGATGGCTACCAATACCGGAGACTGAAGTGGGTGCGCCAGAGCTTCACCATCTACAACTACTGCACCGATCGGTCGAGGTATCCCAGAATGCCTCCCGAGTGCGGAAGGGACAGAGATGTGTGAGTTGTTGTTGTTGTTGTTGAGGCTTCTTGGAGCTTAGCTTTATTTATATTTTGTTGTATCAGTTACTTAGGTTGAGATGGTCTCTTTATATTAATTATGTCTGATATATGCTTAATATTATTCTTGATGAGCTGCGCACCTGGTGTGTGTGTGGGATATTAAGAAAGATATATATATATATAACTTGAGTGTTTTTTCTCGTTTAATATTCAAAACTTTTGGTATTTACTTTTAAAATAGGCTTACCAAAGATTCATCATCATATTCTCCTTCCCGTTTTTGATGATGTTTGTTTTTTTTTTAAATTTTTTTTTTTTGTACAAGCGGGTGATCACACCAATTTAGGATGAATCAAATCTGAGATATCCGAATACAAAATATGTGACAGAATGAGAGGACAAGGGTCGCCGAGCATCCAACTCCAGAACCCTGAATGATAGGCCACTCTGGCGGCAATCCAATCAGCCGCAGAGTTGGTCTTCCTGTAGATATGTCGAATCTGGACGTTGGTAGCTTCCTGAAGGAGATAATGGATGTCGCTGATCAAAGGAATGGTCGGCAGGTGGACATTGGACTCCTAACGGATTCAGTTAATAACTGTAGCTGAGTCTTCCATTATAATAAGCTTCGTAGTACCCAGGCTTCGAAGGGCGTGAGAAATATCGGCCCAAGCCGCATATAGCTCAGCAAGGGGAACAGAAGAATCCAGAGTCCCAATGATGATGTTTGTTGATGACTATGACACTAATTATATGGGTCATAGGATCGCAGGTTTCGATGGGGCCTTATCCTATCCTATCATATCATTGATTTGCCATGCCCCATACATATCTATCTAACACCCAGACGATATTAATTAAAGCGTAAGTTAGAGGATATATGTAAGCTATATAGATTTTAGGGCCGGTTAATTTTGTACTTGCCATCGGTCTTCTAATTAATTACAATTTTAATTTACAATTGATCTAAATTAAGTATTAAAAGAAATAGGGAAGCAGTGACATGTCATGTGACTGCTAAAGTACCATTTGGCATGCTCAACAAAGGAAAAGATGATTGTGCTCTAGAGCAAAGATCATCACATTCTTTAAAACTCGGATTTTTGTTCCCTTTCTCTTGCAACTCTTCTTCCTTTCATCTGCCTCTTGACCAAAATCACCTCGCATCAATTTTGAAGCCAAATTAGAGACCAAAATTGCCTTTCATCTAACTTGTTGCAAAGCAAAATAGATAAGTTCACACACATCTATTTGTAATTTATTTTCTTTTTCGCTTAGCTGTTTTTCACATCAAATATGACCAGTTCAAGTAGCTCTCAACACATAGCAAGCTACGATCCATCCTCGCATCCATATGCATGCTATTATAGCAATTGAACTCCTTTACACACATTCTTCACATGAAATGATTTTGGAGGATAATTTGTTAGCTGTTCAAATCAGTCATGCCCTTTTTTTTTTCTTTCTTTAGATTGACCTATTGATGTGCTTATATGGTGCAAGAGTGTTGCAACTATAATTATGGGATAGATTGCCCAGCATATATCAATTGAAAGTAAAGCTAAATAAAATATTTTATAATACAAATGTTTAATGAAGTCCTTGTTGACATTCGGAGTTAGCCTTATGACACATTTTAAATCGGCTCAAACATAGATTATATGACGAAGTTATAGGCAATTTAATGAACATGTGCCAATATTGACAAACTATCAGAAAATTATGAAAAATATCATTCCAAGGTTCATAATTTAAGGATGATTTTTTTTATATAAAAAAAACCAAGTTTTTATGCTTCTTTATTTTACAAATTCTTGTTAAATGAGTTACAAACTTAATAAGAGTTAGAAATCTATTTTTATATATTTATTTGGTATTTTGTCTTTAATTTTCTTTAGGAATAAGAGTCCTACTAGGAGTTAGAAATCTAAGAATTAGTGTCCTATGAAAAGAGAGAAATCCATAAGCTTTAATTTATTTGAAATTATCTCTTTAATTTTTTTAGGAATTAAGAACCCTTCTAGAAGTAGAAAATTTATTGGTTTTAGAAATTAAGATTTCATAGAAAGTAGAAAACCTATGAGCTTTGAGAAAACTCTCTACAAACAAGCCTAGTGAAAGTCTTTTGATATGAAAGATCATCAATAAAGTTCTTCAAGGTTCTTTCTAGCTTAGAAGTTTTTTACTTATTTGAGTGTGAAGTTTCAATCTCATGAGAAGTGATCAATGAGAAGGTAAGAGTGTTTTTTGTTTTTCATTGATAGGTTATTCGGAGAATCTAGTAAATTAATTTAGATTGATAATACTCATGATTGAGAGATAATTAGTGATTATCTTCTCTAGATACCTCATATATATATATATATATATATATATATATATATATATATATATATATATATATATATATATGTTTAGAAATTAGTTTTGAACCTCTTTTCTGGCCATCGATTGGCTCGATATGGATTGTAATCGATTGTATTTTGTTATTTTGAAACCCAACAAGCTATGTTAATAATGATGCCTTACCAATGAGGATCGTACATTGATTGATAAGAACTCAAGCACAAGTGCTTGTAAGGATGCTTTACCAGTGGAGATTGTACATCAACTGAAGAGAACTCAAGCACCCGTGCTTGTAAGATGCCCTATCAATGAAAATTATATATTGATTAATTAGAGCTCAAACATATCAAACTATACTCAAAGAATGCTCAATCAGTGGGGATTATGCGCTAATTGATGAGATCTTGAGCATAATTGCTTGGTCATGATGATTGATGATGAACTCGATTTATCATTATAAATTATTCGAAGAGGGGGCATTATGTATCTTCTTCTCTTTTTTTTGTATTGAATATGATGACATGTCTATTTTTAAATATATTATATAAGTTATCTAGTTATAGTGTTCATTGTTTATATCAACATGCATATTATTTTCATAGGAACATTGTAATTAATATAATCATTAGATGATATTTCCGACCATAGATTATATATGGAGATCATATTAATAATAGAGATTATTAATAAAGGATGATGATATTCCAAATTTATTATAGTCTAAAATTTGATCATAACCTTACAATATGAAAATATTACATATTCTATTATGGTTGTCATGTAAATGATGTGGATGTTTGTAAAGTGACAAACATTAATTGGACCAATACTCCTGGAATAAACATTGTTACAAAAGAGTTATTCTAATAATAGTTATAGAAAGTCCTTATCGGCTTGAGAGCATTGCTAAATCTTATGTTTATTCTATATAGCCTTGATATTGTGAATTAATGATGCTTGATCGAAAGGCTATATACGGATATGTTGGGCTATATATATACATGAAGATTAATATATATTCAAAATGTGATTTATCACTCTTAAAGTAAGAGAGAATCTTTAAGATTGCGTTTTTGATATATTGGGCTAAATTTTGGTTGGTTAATTTAGAAAAAAAAATTTACTAAATATTTTTTTATATAACAAGGCTTCATTTTTTTACAAATATATTCTAAATTAAGTGGTTCAATACTATAATGAGACACACACATAATCTAGAAAATTGTAATGCTTTTAATGGTCAAATCCATTGGCTTATGTGGAATATTAGTTGATAGAAAGACTATTATGTAAAATATTATATTATGGAGTGCTCACAACAATCTCATTCTTTAGTTATAGGCTATAGTTTATTGATGGACAAGATTGCAGCTACTAATTAGTAGTTTTATGATTTGATTCGATCAAAATTTGGTTTATCGAAGAAGTTTCCTAATGTGTCTCATGCAACATGCTCTTTCTCTCACTATGAAGAAAGACTTGGAAGCCTAAGAATCATGTAAAGACATGATAAGTATCTCAACCTATAAATGATCACTTATGGGATTTAATATTATGAGTTATAGAATTTTATGGGTTAATCTAATCATTAATGAGTTATAAAATTTTGAACTCATTGTGATATAGGTTATATAGAAAAGTCATATTAACCATGAAGGAGTTATAGAATTCTAAAAGATTGAACATGGATTATAGAATTCTAAAGGTCATAATAATTATGAAGGAGTTATAAAATTCCAAGAGGTTTTATAGTTTATGGAATTCTAAGAAATGAAGGGAAGCCATCACTTCTATATAATGTGATCTAAATTTAAGTTAAATATGAGATTTTATGCAAGAAGAGCATGTGTATGAACTTAGGAGGGCTTTGCAATTGTGCAGTCTTGTTGACACATTTTATGACTTTATGCGACTCTTGATAGGATTTGAAAGAAAGAAAGATTTTATTTCCTTAATTGAATCCGATAAGGCACATATATTATTTTATCTAAATCCATATTGATCATGTGAAGGTTGTCATGTACCAAATTATTTTCACTGGGTATTCAAAATGGGTGTATTACAACAATTAAAAGAAAAACAAAAGAAATCCTAATCTTACTAACAATTATCCCTTATTCTTCCTTTTTAAACCTAGAATGGTAGATTTCTTGGAACACTAATGGAAGGAGTGATAGCTTAGTGGAAAGAATCTGTGCCATGATTAGGGTCAATTTGAATGGATCATGATAATGATCAATGATGTATTTTATATCATTGTAAATATATTTTGAACATAATGAATATTATTAGTTTACAGTATATTTTTATTGTTCAAGTTGAGCAAAAAGAATCTATGTCATGATTAGGGTCAATTTGAATGGATCATGATAATAATGAATGATTTATTTCATATCATTGTAAATATATTTTGGGCATAATTAATATTATTTTATGTTATATTTTTATTGTTCTATTGTTAGATGATATTATGATGAACGACTTGCTACTTATGAGGTCTTATCTTATAAGTTTGCAATGGCTTGCGTACTTATGAGGTCCTACCTTATAAGTATGTAGTGGTCCTACCTTATAAGTATGTAGTGGTTGGCATGTCCCTGGGCTTAGAATCTTGGGTTAGGGGCATGACAAATAAAGTGGTATTGAAACAGGTGGTTTGAATTTAAACTCAGTGACTGATTAGAATGGGCTTCTTTAATTCTCTATAATTTATCAATTTTATAACTTTTCGAGAAGGAGAAGAACATGTATATGAAAAATTTAGGGCAAAGATACTTTTTGTGAACAAAAATAATTTAATAGAACATGCCTTTTTATAGAGCTTCTAATAACCATATTTTGCAAGGGATTTTTCAAGAGATATTTTTATCGAATTTTTTTTATAAAGAACCCATTTATGTTAGAAATATCCCTCGAAAAATTAATTTTGCAACTAATTTTGCAAGAATATATTTTTATCGAAAAATTTATAGTTATATTTTTTGTCGAAAAATCCTTCAGAATTACGAAGGATTTTTTTTCTCGATAAAATCCCTCGATAAATCATACTTTTCTAGTAGCGGTGTAGTCTTGGTGAAAGGTATACTCAAAACAAATTGGTAATAATGAAGTCTAATGGTTTTGTTTCGGTTTTACTTTGAAATTCCAAAATTTTTCTGTACATTAATAAATTTAACATGTAGGGTGAGATGTGGTTAGAAAATCATTAATCTTATTTTTAAGACATAGTTATGGGTGTTAATTTAATATTTCTTGAAAGAAGATTTTATTAATTAAGAATGCAACATTTTTATTCAAGGATTAGAATGTTTGTGTTCGATAAGGATTTGATATGATTCAACTAGCCTTAAACTTTTAAAACTTAAGGATGAGATGAGGATTAATAAACATCAACTTTTAAAACATCAACATGTGAATTTGAGGACAAAATTCTTTTTAGGGGGAAAGAATTTAATACTTGAAAATAAACTGAACAAAAGTTTTTATAATACAAATTTCCTAGGAAATTCACTTCTTGACATCCGGCATCAAGTTATCTTTGCAATGCATCTTACCTCAAATAGAGGCCATAGGAAGAAGTTATGGGTAATTTAATGAACATGTGTTAATGCCAACAAACTTCTAGGAAATTATAAAATGTCATTTCGTGGCTCAAACTAAAGGACTATTTTTCTTAAATTTTTAACTAAGATTTTATGCTTCTTTCTTTTAGAAACTCATGTTAGATGAATTACAAACCTAAGAGAAGTTAGAAATCTATTTTTAAATATTTACTTAGTATTTATGTCTTTAATTTTCTTTAGGAATAGGAATCTTACTAACAGTAGAAAATCTACTAGTTTTAGAAATTAGTTTTTTATGAAAAGTTAGAAACCGATGAGCTTTATTTGAAATTATCTTTTTAATTTTCTTTAGAAAATAGGAATCCTATTAGAAGTAGAAAATCTATTTGTTTTAGGAATTAAGGTCTCATAAAAAATAAGAAACCTATGAACTTTGGGAAAACTCTCTATAAATAGGCCCTAATGGAAGACTTTTGATATGAAAAATCATCAATAAAATTCTTGAAAAATCATCAATAAAGTTCTTGAAGGTTTCTTCTTAGCTTATAAATTTTTTGCTAATTCGAGTGTAAAGTCTCAATCCCATGGGAGGTGATTAATGTGAGGCCATTATTGATAGGTTCTAGGGAGAATCTAGTGTATTAATTTTGAGATATCACTTGCTATTGAGAGGTAAGTGGTGATTATCTTCTCTAGATATCTCATGTGTGTGTGTGTGTGTATAATATTAACATCGTGATTAATTCATGGATTTTATTAATGCATGCTTTCTAATTCTAGATGCATATGTTATTTGAACAATTATGCACATATATTTGAAAATTAGTCTTGAACCACTCTTATGGCATAGATTGATTCGACATGGATTGTGATCAATTGTGTTTTGTTACAGTTGGAACCCAAGGGGCTATACTCGTAAATATGTCTTAACAATGAGAATTGTATATTGATTGATCAGAACTTGAGCACAAGTGCTCTTAAAGATGCCTACCAGTGGAGATTTTATACCGATTGATAAGAACTCAAGCATAGGTAGTTGTAAGATGCCTTACTAGCTAGAAAGCATTATATTGTTGGGTGCTCCCTCCACATGGGGAGGGAACCGGCCTATGATAACAAACTGCATCACAGTTTGTTACGGAGCTGTTTTCAAAAGGGAAAAGAAAACCCGAAAATAAAGTAGGGGGAGAGAGATCCGTATGTGGCAGATACGAGAGAAGAAAAAAATTCCAAATTGGGGGAGAGAGCTGTGTGCGGCCTGAGAGAGATCCAGAGAAGCCCAGGCTTGGGAGAAATCCTGTGCAACCTCAGGAGGTCGATACGGACGAGTCTGAGAGCAGATTTGGGGGGCACAGAAGAGTAACCACACGTTGGTGAGATCCTTCTTGTACCCACATCAACTATTATTTTAAGTTCGAAGTGTTTCTAATTTTTTGGCAAAAAGAAATTAGGAGAAAAGTTGTAATCTTTTATTAAGATTAGTGAAGTGCTCTCGGAATTTTCCCCGTGGTTTTTCCCTTTCACATTGGAGGGGTTTTCCATGTAAATTTAGTATTTTTGTGTAGTGTTTATTTTTATTCTGCATATTCTGTGATTGTGGTAGATCGGTATATTTTTCTGTGATGTGTACGCATAGTTTTTTCATTAAAACACGTTCCGCATATTTGTTCTGAGGGTGATTGAGGGTGTATTCCCAACAATTGTGGTATCAGAGCAAGGTTGCAAGCCCAGAATAAATTATTTGAGCGTGCCACAGATGGATTCTACCACTAATACTAGCAGGATGATTAGTCTCAATGGCAGTAATTGGTTGATTTGGAAACCAAAGATGATGGATCTCTTGTATTGCAAAGATTTAGCCAAGCCGATTGAGAAGATGGGAGAGAAGCCAGAAAAATATGATGATGAAGATTGGGCTACTATGGATAGAAAAGCAATTAGTGTCATCAGGCAATGGATGGATGACACAGTATTTCATCATATTTCAAATGAAACCTCAGCCTATGAACTATGGAAGAAGTTAGAAGGGTTGTATGAGAGGAAAACTGCCGGAAACAAAGCATACTTAATCAGAAAGCTTGTAAATCTGAAGTACAAGCCGGGAAAATCAATTGCAGAGCACCTAAATGAGACGAAGAGCATTGTGAACCAGCTGGCCACAATGAAGATGCTTATGGAAGATGAACTTCAGGCACTCTGTTGTTGAGTTCTCTACCTGATAGTTAGGAGACACTGGTGGTGTCATTGAGTAACTCCGCCCCTGATGGAGTTATCACCATGAGTCAGGCTACTAGCAGCTTGCTCAATGAGGAGGAAAGAAGGAAGGGAACTGGAGAGTCTCAAACACAGACAGATGTACTTATCATAGAGGGCAGAGGGAGACAGTTTACTAGAAAAGAAAATAACAGAGGCAGAAGCAAATCCAGACCAAGGAAGGAAATCGAATGCTACCATTGTCATAAGAAAGGATACTACAAAAGTGAATGTAGACTGCTAAAGAAGAAGAACAATGAAGGCGGTAAGGCAGAAGATAAGAAAGATAGAGAGGTAGCAGCAGTTGCTTCAGGAGAAGACATCATTCTATTTACAGAATGTGTTGATCAGTGCTTAGCCACCACATCAAATCAGGTTGATTGGGTGGTGGATACTGGAGCTTCTTATCATGCCACACCCAGGAGAGAGTTCTTCACATCCTACAGGATAGGTGATCTTGGTGTGATCCAAATGGGAAACAATGGTGTTTCCAAAATATGTGGGATAGGAGAAGTAGTGGTCCAGACCTGTGAAGGCAGCAGATTGATACTCAAAGAGGTCAGACATGTTCCAGATCTCAGGATGAATCTCATCTCAGCAGGCAAGCTAGATGAAGAGGGATATGTTAGCCAGTTTGGGGGAGATCAATGGAAGTTAATCAAAGGTGCTATGGTGATTACCAAAGGACAGAGATCATGCACACTATACAAGTTGCAGTCCAATTTGGTTAGGGGAGAGGTATGCGCAGCAGAGCATGATACTGCAGATTTGCGGCACAAAAGATTAGGCCATATTGGCGGGAAGGGATTGCAAACTCTCGTCAGGGCAAGAGTCTTACCAGAGATACAGGACAGAGTTCTCAGTGATTGTACCCACTGTGTGGTGGGTAAGCAGCACAGGGTGACATTTCAGAGTAGCTCCAAGAAGAAGACTGGCCTTTTGGAGCAAGTGTACTCAAATGTGTGCGGACCCATGAGGGAGAAGACCTTAGGAGGAGCCTCATATTTCGTCACATTTATAGATGATGCTTCCAGAAAGGTGTGGGTTTTTGTTTTAAAGTCCAAGACCAGGTGGCAGCAGTTTTTGAATTTTTTCACAGGCTTGTGGAGAGGCAGACAGGAAAGAAGTTGAGATGCATTCGTACAGACAATGGGGGAGAGTACATAGGAGTCTTTCACCAGTACTGCAGAGCACAAGGCATCAGACATGAGCAAACAGTGCCAAAGACTCCACAGGAGAATGGAGTAGCTGAGAGAATGAACAGGACAATAGTGGAGAGAGTCAGGTGCAATCAGTTTCTTGACTTTAAGCTCACGGGTGATTCGGAGTCCGGAGAGCAAGGCTTCATACTCTACTTTATTGTTTGAAGCCGGGAAGGAGAAGCGAATGCCATATTCAAAGGTTGCGCCTTCCGGACTGGTGAGGACCAGGCCGGCGCCAGAGCCGTCCGCGTTGGAGGATCCATCGGCATGAAGCAACCATGGGGCGATGGGCTTTTGTTGTCCAGGGGTATCCGAAACAGAGCCATCTTCAGGTATGGTGCATTCGAGGAGGAAGTCCGCCAGAACTTGGGCTTTAATGGCTGGACGAGGCTGATACTGAATGTCGTACTCGCTCAGCTCGACAGCCCATTTGGTCATTCTCTCCGATGCTTCTGGACGATGGATAATTGCCTTGAGGGGTTGGTCAGACAGGATGATGACAGTGTGCGCTTGGAAGTATGGCCGCAACTTTCGGACCGATGTTATCAGAGCTAGGACCATCTTCTCGACTCGAGTGTATCTCGTTTCAGCGTCTTTGAGTAGTTTGTTGACATAATAGATAGGTCTTTGGACTTTGTTCTCCTCTCTGATTAGCACCGAGCCAACAGCGTCTTCAGAGACCGCCAGGTATAGATTCAGCACTTCCCTTGGCTTTGGGCTGCTAAGGAGAGGTGATGAGCCGAGGTATTTCTTGAGGTCTTTAAAGGACTTCTGGCAATCTGGGGTCTACTGAAAATTTTTGGCCGACCGAAGCACTTTGAAGAAGGAAAGGCATTTCTCGGCCGACCGAGCAATGAAGCGGCTGAGGGCTGCTACTCTCCCAGTGAGGCGTTGCATGTCCTGACTGACCCAGGCGGGGCCATTTGTTGCAGGGCTTGGACCTTTTAAGGGTTTGCCTCGATGCCCTGCTGGGAAACCATGAAGCCGAGGAATTTCTCGGAGTTGACCCCAAAGGCGCATTTGGTGGGGTTGAGCTCCATCTGATATTTTTGAAGTGTGGCAAAGATCTCCGCAAGGTCCTCGATGTGCTGGGATGCCTCTTTGCTTTTTATCAGCATATCATCAACATACACCTTCATGTTCCGATCGATTTGCTCCTTGAAGACTTTATTGACCAGCCTTTGGTAGGTGGCACCTGCAATTTTCAAATCAAAGGGCATAACTCGGTAGCAATAGATACCTCAGTCGGTGATGAAGGCAGTTTTCTTCGTCTTCGGGCGCCATTTGGATCTGGTTGTAGCCCGAATAGGCATCCATAAAAGTCAGCATTTGATGGCCTGAAGTTTAATCCACGAGCTGGTCAATCCGTGGAAGAGGAAAACTATCTTTTGGGCATGCCTAATTAAGGTCAGTAAAGTCGATGCAGATCCTCCATTTGTCATTCGACTTCTTCACCATGACCATGTTCGTTAGCCAGTCGGGTTAACTAACCTTCCGGATAAACTTGGCTTTGATGAGCTTATCCACCTCTTCTTCGATGGCCTTTTGACGCTCGGGGATGAAGCTCCTTTTCTTTTGCTTAATAGGCCCGAATGTTTCGTCCATGCTGAGGTGGTGGAACAGGATGTCTGGGCTGATTCCAGGTATATCCGATGCAGACCAAGCGAAGACGTCGGCATTCCTCCGAAGGAATTCGATTAATTCTTGCCGAAGCTTTCCTTCTAGCTGCGATCCGACCTTTATAGTTTCGTCGGACCGAGCCTCATCAAGTGGTACCTCTTCTAGTTCTTTGGCTGGCTCTCCTCGTTGCTCGGCGAGATCTTTCCTAGCATCCAGCCCGTCCACCTTGGGCTTTCTGGATTGAAGGTCGGTAACAAAGCAATGCTGAGCTATAATCTGACTTCCTCGAACAACTCCCACTCCCCATTCAGTGGGAAACTTCATGGCGAGATAGGGAATGAAATGATGGCTTTGAGAGAGATTTGCCCCAGTGTATCGAGGATGGCGTTGTAGGGAGATTTGAGTTTGGTCACGAGGAAATCCATGAGCACGGTAGCCACATGGGGCCAGGTGCTAGTTCGGACTGACAGAGTGATGACTCCTTCAGGGATTATGGAGTCACCTGTGAAGCCCACTAGGGTGGACTCCACCGGTCGGAGGCTTTCTACCCGAAATTTTAATCTCGCAAAGGCATCGAAATACAGAATGTTAACAAAGCTTCCACTATCAACCAAAATTGGTGTACATTATAATTGTTCATATATAAAGATACAATCAGAGCATCATCGTGGGGGTACTGTACCTCTCCAAGGTCTTCATCAGAGAAGGTGAGCTCATCGATTCGAGCTTTCTTCGGGAGCTTTCTTCCTCGCCCGGCCAAGAGGATGGGGATCTGGCCGTCGTTATCACATTGACATTGCCGAGGACCGGGGGATTCGGTGGAGAAAGTTGGCGAGGCTCGGGTTGGTGATTCTCCTCATTGTTCGGCTCTGGGGGACCTCTGAATCGGTTCAACCTACCCCGTCGAATCAATCGCTCGATCTTGTTCTTTAGCTGCTAGTAGTCTTCAGTATCTTGCCCATAGTCCCGATGAAAGCGGCAATACTTGGCAGGGTCCCTCTGAGTTGTATTATCTCGAAAAGGGAGAGGCCAGGGAATTTGCTGCTCAATCTTCATTAGGATCTGCGCTCTTGGTGCGGTAAGGGGAGTGTAGTAGTCGAACCTTTGGGCCGAACTTCGGGTTCGATCTCGAGACGGCAACGGAGGAGCTCTGTAGCGGCAAGGTGGGCTAGCGCGGCGGTGGGCCCGCTGCTTATCCAAGCCCTTTGCCTCCTTCCTCTTCAGCTGCTCGGTCCAAGCTGACCTCCTCAATTCTTTAACCTTAGCGTACTTATCCGCTAAGGACATCATATACGAAAGGCTCCTTGGGTAATTACCTTTAGAGCTAAATAGAAGTCTCCCTTCTTGGACACTCCTTCGGCCAGGGCAGACATGGCCACCTCGTGGTTGAGATGGTCGACTTCTAAGAGGGCCGTGTTGAAGCAGCCGAGGTAACTCTTCAGCGATTCCCCCTCTCTTTGCTTGACCTCAGAGAGGGAATCGGATCTCTGTCGCTGGCGACGGCTATTGACAACTAGCTGATAAGTAAACAGCTTAGCTCGTCAAAGAATCGATGGAACCTGGCTTCAAGCTGTTGAACCAGGTTCGGACAGATCCCCTTAGGGTGGAGGGAAGGCTCTGCACATGATGGATCTGAAGCTGCTGAGATGGTCATCGGGATTGGTGGTCCGTGGTACGGCTCGATGGTAGGGAGCTTGACATGAGGGGGAATCACTTCCTCATGATCCTCTCGGAGAAGGGATGCCCTGCTCCGCTTTCGGTTGAGGCGGAGGGCTTGTCTGGCGGCATCTAACTCCCGACGCCTTCTTGCTGCATCTCCTGCATCTGCTGCCTGATCCCCTCATCCAGAGTGGTAGGAGGGATCAGGCGATGGGAAGGTGGCAACGGTGTCGAGTTCTGGGAAGACACCAGGGAAGGGGAGCGAACCCGCCTAGATCTGAGCGGGCTCTTCCCTCCAGCTCGTTGCGGCGTTGGTTTTTCCTTTGCGGGCTGGCGATGATAATCCGCTGCTTCTGACGGATTAGAGAAGAAATTGCTAGCGGAGCAGGGGCAGCGGATTCGTCGTAAAGCTAAGGTGTAGGGACGGTAGGGTAGGGGTCGCCTGGAGCCCCTGGACCAACTGGGTCAATGCTTGAACCTGCTGGACCAGAACTGGTCCAACGTTACCCCCGTTGCCAGTGGCAAAGGGATTTCAGCTGGCGGTGGCGATGGAGGTACCGTACCGCTAATCGGATCAGGCTTTGAGAGGCGGCCTGGTCTTGAGCTTCAGATGTAGCTCTCTTCGATTGGCCATTAGAGGATGCTTCCTCCGATTCTTGAGTCTTGTCTTCTGGATCACAAGTTTATGGGACTTGGGCCCTTCCTATAGCGCCAATCTGTTGCTGCGGAAATCCGTTCTTTGACTTGGGTGCGCTTCTGGCTCCTGATCCTGATGCCGATCTCGTCGCCTCGGGGTGGAACCTGCAAGACAGTTTGCATGCAGAGGGTGCCTTGGGGGGTTGCCCTCTGCGGAGGACCCTCCGATGCCCAAGTTAGCAGAGATTCACAGCAAGCAGATGTGAGGAGAAGACTCTCACAGAGGAGTTCCCCTTTGGTGGGTGTTCTCTCTCTCGAGAGCCTGAGCTCAAGGGGAGCTTCAATGGGATATGAGAGCTAGTGTAAGCAGTTGCATAAAAGTATGCGTAAGAATCACGTACAGAGTTGGCATACCTGAAAGATTGGAGGACTATGGTATTTATAGGCGATCACCTGATTCCTTGGACGTGCCCTGGATGGGGTCTGAAAACTGTTAGGATTCGAGACGGATTCGAATCAAGTTTGTTATGAGGCCAGTAGGGTCCGTATCTTGTCAGTTAGAGGATCGACGGTTGGGAGAGCTGGTTGATGCTTTGAGATTCAGTGATACATAGACCTAGGCCACTCTTGCGGGCCCTATGCCACTTCTGGGTATGATTCCCCGCTTGGAATCTTATTCGGTTATAGTGAATTCGAACTCTCCCGCGCCGATTCCGCAGAGGTATTTTGAATGCCTTGGTTCGGCCAGAATGAGGAACAACTTGGTTTTTGAGGTATAGAATGGATCGGCTCGAATGGCCGAGGTACGGCCGGCTCGGGTAGCCGAGGTATGACGGCTCAGATGGCCGAGGTATGGTCAGCTCGGATGGCTGAGGTATGAGGATAGCTCGGGTTACCGAGGAATGGCTCGGCTCCGATGGCCGAGGTATGAGGATGGTTCGGGTTGTTGGGGCGACCCGACTTTGTCAAAGGCGATTCGGCTTTGTTGCTTGGATGTTATGCCAGCTGGCTGGTAGAGTATTTGGATTGGGCATGACCCAATTGTCGATGTGGACGGTCAATAATGCAATGACGATTTTACCCCTCATCACATTGTTTTCCTCAACTATCGTACATCAGGTATGGTGGTATACCAACCGGTATGGCAGCATACCGACCATCATACCATTGTCATCCATGCATGCATCGTATTAAATGTTTGTAGCAAAATTAATTTAGAAAAGGCACTATTAGATGTCCAATAAAAAACATGAATGGACTAAAGATGACGATATATTTAACATTACTCTTACCAGTGAGTGCCTGAGATGGTAAAGAATTGGAAGAGTATTGTATGAATAATGAAGTTAGATGCTAATCCACAAGGGAGGGCTCCGCAATAATATAACAAAATAAGTTAGTAGCAAGGATCTTCTATCTAGAGCAATGCACCTACTTCAAGAACTTGGAATTTTGAAAATGTTTCCTTTGTTGAAGTGTGCTTTTAAAACATCTATTTTCCCATTCCCCACCCATGCCTACTCCCAATTCTAAGAACTAAGATTTGGAACCATCAGAAGATGCTTGAATGTCTATATTTTGGCATTCATGGCTCTGTATATATGTTCTAGACATCAATGTTCAAAGAAGCCATACTCAGCAACTAGACTCAAAAGAGTCCAAGCAGAACCATGTACTCTTACAGTTTGGTTCAAAAGATTGCCATAATATAATCATAAATCATTTGACCGAAGAGATCAAACTTAAAATAGGAGACCCTTCTGACAGTGCATCTTTAGTAATCCAATCGGTCAAATTGAGAAACTACTGAAACAGAAAAATCTAATGGATACAAACTACACTATCTAAGAATTGACAAGGATATTTTCCTTATGCTAATGCAAAAAGGTTACCATGGATCCAGGAAGTTAGAATTTTTCAACATATGCATTTGAATGGAAACAAAGTAAACAACGTTCGTCACTCTCTATAGTTGTACATATCTCAATTATGTTGGACAGACAGGTCGATCATAGTTTTAACTGCCAGTTAACATGAAAGCAAATAATATGTATTGTTCAGCTGCCTTATTTTCATGGTCCTGACTGCATGCCAATATTTGGCACATTACCATGCCAATACTTGCCAAGAATGCCAAGCACTAGAATGGTGCAACACAGTACAGTCTGTAATGTTCCAATTTCATGCTAACACCACCAGTACAAGATACCTCAATCCTTGAAACCAATTGCTGCAGTGTCAATCAAACTTTACATATTTTCAGTTCAATGCTTGATAAGCTTTTGACAACCTTAGGAGGGCATTAGTCTATCAACCCAACCAAGAAACACCAGAATCTCTCAGGACAATAAGGATAACAATCACAAATAAATATTCTATCCAATAATCTTCTTGTCAAATAGAAGTCAAACTTGTACATTATAATAAAGAAATTAGTATCTTCCCTGTTATGATTCATGCAGAATAATGTGCATTTTTGTACCATGCAAACCACCATAAGGCAATGAAAAATGACTAAACCAGTATCATCATGTGCAATGATGATCACTGGAACACCTTGATAACATGAGGAGCCTGAAATAGTTTGGACGGGCTAAGGAGGAGGGAAGGCCTAAAAGATTATATATGCAAGTTAGGAAGACATTAGAAGGGTTGCATTGATGAAGTATGCATCATCTGATGAGCAAAGCCATGGCCTCAAGGAATGTATAAAGATTCAACCAACATATAAGATGCACTAACTTTAGAAAATAACAGAAACTTGTCTATAAAACAAATAAATACTAAATCTATGAGCATATTTGTTCTATTCTAAAACTTATGGCAGAAAATGAAATATATTTAGGTTGAGAGAAGGAATTTTTCAGAAAAGTGCTTCAAGAAAGAATAATGTTTCATTTGTTGCTGACCTAGGTCTGACAAGTGGGAACTAGTAGAAAAGTGATTGCCATAGTAGTTGTGTCCCATTGTAAAATGAGACTCCACAAGGTTGAGATGCATGAACTTCTGGTTTCTTTCTTATGCAGCCATACAATATATAGGAATTATAAAAATTCTTATCAATTAAATCATCCCAAGGATGTAACGATCCTTAAGTAGCAATAATCAGATAAAAGTTTACTTCTACATCCTGCATAATAGTCCAAAGGCCAACTCAACTGCATAGTGGATTAACTACTGATTGGAAGATTTACACAGTCATAATAAATGGGTTGATAATCTTTATTTTAGCTATAGTTCATTTTATTTCTTGCTCTGATAAGCAACATCTAGGGCATGGCTTATAATTTCACCTGAAACTTTGATACTGAAACTCAAATTTTTTGGTTCCAACTATGATTAATCAGAAACTAGCATTGCTCAGTAGTTCTGTCCAAACTAAATCATGGGGTCAAATGGAATGCAAACATACATGAGCTGTTTATGTTACCGTTGTGCACTTGTTTGAATATCTTTAAATGTCAATATCACTTTCTATTATTTAAACTTAGATTTTATGAGTCCTAAGAAGATTTGGAAATATTGTAACATTAAGGAGAGTTTTTTTCTTTTTAGCGTATACTTGGCTATCATAAAAACTCGAATCTCATAGGTTATTGCGTTGACATTTTTTAGATAGTTTTTTAGATTGATGACAAGTTTGCAAATGATATATTACATTTTAAACAAAACGCTTCAACCGTGAAAAGATAAATTTTAGGTTAATATGGGATAAAATGATAATAATACATATATATGGGAGGGCTCTACAATAATATAACAAAATAAGTTACTCACTAGATACAATTCCTTTAAGAAATGACATATTTAAAATATATAAAATACTTGTAAGTGCATGCAATAAGCCAAGTGTAGATCTTGATGCCGGTGGCTGCCTCAATGAGGACAGTTGATTTTGGAAAGGTTTAGCATCTATAGAATCATGCGCCTGTTGAGAAACTTCACCAAATGCAGGAATTTTCGCAACTATGCTCAAAGTTTTACATGTCATAATAAATCTATGTGATGGTACTAGAAAGAACAAAATATTGATACAAATTGGTGAGTATTGATACACCCCGTGTACTAGTACCAATATAGTATCGATACAGTATGGTGCATTTGGTACGGCCGTATACTAATTGGTACAATAGAGATTAAAGTGTACCATTGTTTTCCTTAATTATAGTACGTCTGATATGGCAGTGTACTGACTGATACGGTGCAACACTATTATCATACATGCATGCATTAATATTAAATGTTTGAAGCCAAATGGACTTAGAAAGAATACTAATATATGACCAATAAAAAGCATGAATGGACCTAAGATGATGATATATTTAACATTACTCTTACTTGATGGTGCATGAGATGGTAAAGGATTGGTAGAGTTCTAATATGGATGATGAGGTTGGATCGATGCTGATTCACATGCGAGGGCTCTTAATTAGTCAATTATATAATTCTTGGCAACTCACGAAGCACAGATGTTTTTAACATGTCATCACCTCTGTTCTCCAAAGCACTGTTCCTGTTCTAAGTCTAGCAGATAAAGCAGTAGCATGATGGACCAAACAGAATCAAGGTTTAAAGTTGACAGGTTGCTGCAAGATATATTGTATCATGCCACATCATGCCACAAGCAATGGTGGTCATGTTTCAAGGCTCGTGGTAGACAAACAGGTACATGTGAACCCATATTAACAGATGCTGGAGCAATGCAGAGATACAAACTGGACATCAAGTTGCACATATTGGAGTATGTACCCAAACACTGAACTCATTCTCCTCTCTCTCTCTCTCTCTCACACACACACACACACTATATATATATCATAATGCTAAATCCTTGGAAGGACACATGAATGGTATAAGCAAGGTCATGCCTCCAGAAACCCAAATTCCACCTTTGTCTCTCTGCCTCATGCCTCCTCAACCTTTTGCCACCATCTTTGTTTGAGGGAGGGAAACAAAAAAAAATGAACCAAGTAACATCACAATTGAATCACATAAATTAATTCATATATATATATATATATATATGTGTGTGTGTGTGTGTATGTATGCAAGCATTCATGTGTGTCCATGTGCTTGAGAGGATCTCTATTTAAATTCGATGAGATCTAGATTTAGATAATAGAAATTTTGTATTAATAATCCAAGCTATTGGTTGTAATTTACTATCTCTAAATATTTACACATTAAAATTATGTAATTTGGAGACATTAGTTCATGCATTTAGAGTGGAAAAATATGTTATTTTATATTATTTAAACTAGTTAATTTTTTAACCATTTGATACATGGATTAAAGGTTCCTAAATAATATGATTTTTAATGTATAAGCATTTTAAATATAATAATTGTAACTAATAGCTCGTATCATTGATGTAAGATTGCCATAGTGCAATATAAACCTGACCAAATTTAAGTAGAATGTTTATCTGAGTATAGCTAGGTCAAGCTATACATATACAAGCGCGCGCATACACACAGCACACATACACAAAGATATACATACGTATATACACATATGTATACATATGTATGTGTATGTATGCAATTGGACTAAAAATGTACAGTGAACAATTTGCAGCTTGTATGGTATATTAATATATAAACTGCTAGTATCTGCAAGGCAAGCTCCCTTGTAGGAGTCACAATAAGAGCACAAAGGGGGCCTCCCCTAAAACCTTTATCTGCATCTTTTAATAGCAACCTTGCATCTTTTTTCCATCTTTCAATAAAGCATTGCAAAATAGGAAGCTCAAAGGCATGTATATTTCCATAACCTGACTCTGCTGCACCATTGATATCTTAACAAGGAGATGAGTAAACCACTATGACATCACTTCTTTAATGAGATTTGTAAACCACTATAGTGTTGCTCCCTTGATGGAATTTAGCCTTGATATTTTTTGGGAAGGAGATAAGCAAACCGCTATGGCATCGCTCCTGTAACGAGATTTGTCTTTACCTTTTTCATGGCGAAGGGACAAACAAACCATTAGGGCATCACTCCTTTGATGAGATTTATCTTTGACTTGTCCTAGCAAAGAGATAAGGGTGCTCCTTTGATGAGATTTATCTTTGACTTGCCCTAGCAAGGAGATAAGCAAAACGCTATGGATCACTCCTCATTGGTTCCTAGTAAGAAAATGAATAAACTATTATGACATTGCTCTCACAAGCTCATCTAGTTAACTTCGTTAGTGGGCCGAAACCACTGGACCAAAAACTCAAGTGAAAATTAATGTATAGTAAGTAGACTTGAGTTATAAGCATATAACACATTCTTTTTTCATCCAATGTGGGACTAAATGTGGGTTATCACAGCTCCCTTGATGGGATTTATTTTTGACTTATCCTGGCAATGAGATGAGCAAACAGACATGCGATGTGCTCCTATAAGCTTTATTATCAGTAATTGAGTCATATTCAATATTTCAACCCAATCAATAAGTTTGATTAATCTAGTTCGATATCTAAGCTTGGTCAATAAGCCTAAATACCAATGATTGGGTCTAAGTCACTCAGGTTGAACTAGAAGGCCTAATTTAACAATTGGGTTCAAATTATCAATAAGTGTAAAGTTTAGCAACATGACCTAATTGCTAGCACTCAGTCACTAATTGAGCTCAGTTTCAATGGATCTGATCAAATCTAATGCTTTGGCTCAATCATTAAGCCTAATTAATTAGGTCCAATCTTCATAAATCAAGACAAATTTAATGCTTTGGCTTAACCATCTGATCTAATTAAATTCCATTTCTGAAAGAAAGGGGTGAAATCAACATACTAAGTCATTTAGCCTGATTGGATCAAGTTCCTATGGGATAGGTCAAATTTAACATATTGGTTCAACCATCAAGCTAGATTGGATCAAATCCAGTATAAATTAGGACGAAGTTCAACATCCAGGTTTAACCAGTTAGCTTGAATCTCAATGAATAAGTACAAATTGAACCTAGTTTCTAGAAATTAATTTTGGTTCAACAAACAAATTCCAACACCTGTTAGCAATTGGATTCAATATACACAAATTAAGTTAGGCCCAACATTTTTGGCTCAGTTACTTAGCTCGATCAGATTCTAATAAATTTTGACTGCTTCTTTCAATAAAAGAAAAAAAAGAAAATAAAAGAAAGAGAAAAAGAAAAATAGAAAGAAAGAAAAGCTTTCCGTGGAATTTGTTTATATAATTTCCTAGCTTTTTTGAAATTTTGAAGAAAAAAATTGACAAATAAAACCAAGGCAGTCCTAACTCCATTATATTTTTCAAAGGATAATGCTATGCGACCTTGGTTATGCGCGTACAAATACTTCTCTTATTGTATGGTAAGAAAGCATCTGAACAATTCGGAAATTTGCTGCCAAACATGACATATTGATTGATTAGACACCATGAAATCTTTATATCTCTGCATGATGGACATCTCAAAATATTTTTCATACACTTATTATCTTCAAGAGTATTCTTTGGATAAGTCTAGACTTTAATATAACAAGCCCAGCCAAATTAGTCCAGAACTTTTATTTTTTCAAAGTTCCATTTACTCTTGGCAGCTTAAAGTTAGAACCACGATCGAGCTGTGCTAAAATTGTGCACCAATCGTATTCTATGGATACATGATTTTAGTACAAAAAGTAAGCCTTGCTGTTCAACAGTACTGATTTATTTGCAGGCCTATATAATCTATCTATGAAGGTAAGATGTTTGGGTTGAGGAGTAAATATATTTCTGGTCTAACGCTCAGTTAGAATGCCATACAGATGATGTGAGACAACTTGCATGCTCTTTGAAAGTAATTTAAGCAAATTCGTCATAACATGGAATTAATTCTTTTACTGCTCATTTGATATACAAGATTTAGAAAAACAATTTTTTTTTTTTTTTAAAAAAAGGATTTGATTACCCAGTTATGCTAAGTGCTCCTTGAGAAGTAGTCATATATATTAACCCAACAAGCCTTCTAATTAATATGCCGCGTTGATCAAGACTTCAACATCATTTCACGTTCGTTCGTATTTATTTGATTGTTGAATCTTTCTCACATCAATGTCAACCAACTCGGCAGAAAAATCGGAGCACATTGCAAGGCAGCAAGCATTCATTCAAGTCAACAAACACTGTGCCCAGAACGGTTGCGAAAGAGAGGGCCTGAAACACATCGTCTACACAAACTTAAATATGAATGGAAGTGATCATGTCATAATATATTGTTTGGTATACATTCATCTCATCTCATCTCATCTCATCTCCTCAAAGTTTAATTACCATGGGTGGTCAGTCATTCGGACTCTCATGCGCGGTCTACGTACGTTGTAAAGGTCTTGTGGAGACCGCCGTGTTGTTTGGACCACAAGGAGAGTTGGCAGTGGTGGTGGCAATTGGAAGAAATGAAGGAAGAGACAAGGACCCAAGAATCTCATCAAAGGAGGGCAATCAACAGATGGGACAAGAAATGCTTCAAGGATGAGCTCATGGTGTACGTACGATTGCGGGAAGACTTGAGAAGAGATGTTGGAAGATATGCCATTCATTGCGGTGTAATGAACGAAAGTGAGGATGAAATGACTTGGAAACAGTGATTAATTAACATGTCTTCACCACAGACAACACCAAGCGATCAGCTTTTTGTAATGCTGCTGGAAGTTTCCCTGTCGTCACCCTGGATGATATATATATATATATATAGCATCTTCTGAGTCATGGCATGATTAATATAAAAAAGCTCTTGAGATTTCAAGATTCTCATTGTTAATTCCGAATATATACCCGTTCCCTTCTTTTCAGCTTTATTTTGCATCTAGTCTTAGGATGGTTGGCATCCATGTTTAATATCTGGCAGGCAATTAGGTTTGCTAGCTAGTCCATATTTTTGTGACTGTTTTGTTAAAGAGTACTTATGTCTATCTGTGCATGTTATGGATTAAATATAAAATGATCATCATCCAACAATAAATAAATATAAAATTCAGTCAATCTAGTAAGTGGTCTCAATTTTTTCTTTTTTTCTTTTTTTTAATACAAGCAATTGGACTTAAGGGATAAAAAAAAAAAAGATGAGGAATTAAAAGGATCTAATTTCAGAAAGCCAACATGCTTGTATGCTATTTTATTTCAATCAAAAAAATGAAAAGCTGCTACTCAAGCTCGGTTTGATCTATGGTCAAGCTTGCACAAGCTTTGCTGATAAACAACTAATTCACGAGGCTGAAAAGAGCCTTAGATATTGAAGAGCATGCATGTCCCTCCCCCGAAACTCTCTTCATATAAAGAAATATATATGTATTATTTTATATTATTTAATTTTTAACCACTTGATGCATGGTTAACAATCTTCAAAACACATAATTTTAGTAAATAAATAATTTAAAGATAATAGATAGTGTTCGATGACTCATATGTGGGACCACCACCATCCAGAATAAAATTAATCTGATAGGATCAAAATAGAGATCTTCTGGATTGTAATCAAACCAAGCTCTATATATATATATATATATATATATATATATATAAGCATACATAAACAAGCACAGAAATTATATGACATATTTTAGAGCAACAAAATTTGCTGTGTCGCTCTACAATTTTTATCACTAACACAACTTCCATCCATGTTTAACAATTGCAAAGTAGACATGATATATATTTGCCTCCTAGTTAGAATAATATATTTTTCACAAACCTAGCTTGACTGATAACATTGGCATCGTCCCAAGGTCCATTTCTTATCAACATCCATCACCTTCTTTTCATTTGATTATTATTTCATTCAAAATCAAATATAATAAAATAAAATATTACTGATAATGATTCTCTCTTTCCAATTCCCTGTTGGCGCTATATAGCTTGAAACATTTTCCAACTTATATATATATATATATAACAAAAAGAGAGGCCCACTGGAAATAATCTTTGAACTCTTAAGCATAGATATTGCCGACCATTATCAAATCCCACGTGCATGGCAACTTCAGGATTCAGCCCAAATATAAAGAAGTTTGGCAGGAAATTGTGGAATAAAAGAAATCAAAGGAGGGATTGCACATGGAAGCCTTCAGACATGCAACCCAGCTGGCAAGCTGGTGCAATTCCAGTGGTGGCTCTCGACGGTCGGCCGGTGGGTGGAGCCGGGACTAAAATCTATGGCCGTAGTCAGACTGGCCCCGGCCGGTCCCCACCACATTCAACAGTGTTGCCAATCGTATCGTCTTCCACCGTTCGTGGTGATTGGGGGTACTTGCTGCATCGAAGCAAGCGTGCATCAAATGCGCGGTCAATTCATGTACAGTGATACATATCGCATGCACAATATTACGATCCAATAGACTATGATGCGTACCGCATGCACAATGACAAGAGCATGCGATTAATTCACGCGCCTTATGCACGCTTGCTGTACCGAGATGGATGCCCATCCTGAAGAGCCCCCACCATCCTTTAGGCCATAAATAACAAAAGTGATTTTTACGTCCACCTTTGATAATATCTTTGATCATGCTTCATAGCTTTCTTAGGGTTTTATATTTCAAGATGAATGATATCTTTGATTTGAAAGTAACAAAATTTAATCATTCAACTTGTATACATATTTATATCTATTATTTCAATGTTGATATCTATATAAATAAATATAAATATGAATTTTTTATTCTTCTAGTATGTGTATTTGTATTATATTTGTCAAATAAAATTAGGTATATAGATATCAATATGTTAGTGTCCAATACGTAATCAATCAGCTTTTAAGCCTCATCTAGAACTCTCTTGATGATGGAAGGGAGCAAATGTGGGGCTGTATTGCTTCCATTGACTATTACTTTCATTTATTGGTCAAAAATGTTGGTTTAGTTTTGAAAAAGAATAAAGAATTAGGATATGATGGTGAAAATTTTGAAAGCTTATAAATGAAAGTTGTACATAAAGATGATGGTGATGGGAATGAGTGCAACGTTGAAAAGATTGAAAAGGAACATTGTTGATATTTAGGTAACTAGTCGCCTAAGATTGGTTTGCCCTCCTAATATTAGTGGATGTGCACCATTTGGGCGAAGGGATCCGTAGGCAACCATACTTGACCAATTCCTTAAGTGGGTGGGCAGCTAAAATAAATAACTAATGTCATAACAAAGTAGATAAAGTGAGAGGTAAGCATGATCATATGCATGAAATGTGGCTCTTAATTAAGAAACAAAGCTTCAGGTTTAAGAAAAGATACTTAAACTTTATAATCTATTCCTTTCCCTTTTATTTTTATGTGTATAAAGAAGTTTCAATGAATTATACATTTGTAGATGGTGCTAACCGTGGAGTGCCCCAAACTTACCCTATTGGGGGTGAGACTTGTCAAATTAAATCTAAAGATAAAATATTAGAAATAGTATATAGTTATTGATACGACAACACACAAAATAAGGAAAAAAATATCACACAAGAAAGATGTATGTGGTTCAATTGGATTGACCTAAATCTATCCAGCAAAGAAGATAAAAATTCTATTAAAAAATAAATTAAGAATTATAATATTCATCTCCTCGGAACACTCGTATATATAAAACCGTAAACCCTTTACACTCAACAGAGCCCTCTTTTAAATTCCTTAATGATATACCAATTTACTGAATACCAAGGCTATATGTGCCTATATAGAGAAAAGATTTACATTATCATATATAAACTAGGGCTCCTGTTCTCTTCACATACGAAAATTTTCATAATGTTCAATATAAAATATGACTCATATTTTTTATAGATAGAGAAACATGTTCATTTTGAGCTTATTATAACCTTAAGATAAACTGAACCTTACAAAATTGGCATATATGTGTACATTCAGAAATATGCCACTAATTAGCACAAATGCTACCATATATTGATTTTATTATATTTGTTAGTCTCATATTGCGATCTTTAACTTCTACATGTTTCGAGGGATGCCAACTTGATACCAACCTTGATCTTCTGTATGACAATCACAACATAATCTTCAATTTCTTATAGCATGCAATGACTTATATTTAGTGGCTTTTGAACATTCTAAATCAAACTTCTGTGCATTTTTAATAAAAGAAAACAAAGGCCAAATTAAAAAACAAGAACAGCCTTTTTAGCAACTGTGGATGTGCACTTATGTGCGAAGATGGTTAATGGCTTTGGCTTTTGAATTGCCTTACCATGGCTATTAATCAAAAGGCATGCAAATGGACTAATAATTTTATTTATGATGAATTGTAATTTGGATGAATCAAGTGAAGTAGCGTTGATAAAGTTGGTGATATATTGGCTTATTGAGTTAGCCAGGCACAAGGACAATGTAATTTATAGTTTCTAAGATATCTACACTGAATTAGTTGGCTTATTTATAGTTTCCCTTGAGAGAGAGAGAGAGAGAGAGAGAGAGTCCAATTAGACCACATGGATGTGGAAACATGGAAACCTTTGGGTCTTGTTGGTCATCCTTTGGAAGGCACTCAAGGCTCGTTCTCACTTTAAACTAGCAGCCAAATGGCCTAAATTCTAAATTAATCCATCAGGCAGAACATAACTTTAAAACGTAATCCCCTCTTTCCTATGTGTTGCAGTGTTTGGTGTGAGATTAATTAAATAGTTTGTTTGGGGCATGCATTAGTGACTATATAATATAGGCCAACACGCATCAGTCCTCCAACCATACGTTATAAAGAGGACAGAAACTGATGGTCCATCTCTCTAATGGCTGTCATGCACCCAAGGGAGACCAAGTAATTAATTGCATCTTTCATTGGCCATATCCTTGGTGTGACCATGAGATCATGACTTGAAGATTAGCTTAAATTTTATTTATTTTAGGTAGATGTGGTCTATTGTCTGATGTGCATCATTAAACCATGCATCAGTTATATAAAAAAACTAGCATTATTAGTCGCCCAAAGCCATGCGTCACTGAGAGTAACACATCTAGAGAAAGGAAAGATATTTTGGGTGGGAGATGAATGCATGAGGCAAGCACAATTAGGCAGAACAACAAGGGAAGACCCTCTCCCTCCTGCTAGCTATCTCCCAATTCAAGTCAACTAGCCCCTCCTTACCCTGTCAAAATAAATACAATTAGGAAAGCTTCCACCAACTTCTGGCCAGCCCACAAAGAAAGGCATGGAATTGTTGGTCAAAAACTCTCAGAGCTTTTCGTGATATCTTAATTGAAACATATGGTGTGCAAATATTTCAAAATTTGTGCTTGAATGATAGGAACCAATTGGCACCAGAGTTGTCCGAGTACTCAGTGGGGCCCTGACCGACTATGATCTCTTAGTAGCCACAATAGACCGACCATGGAGTTCTTGTGGACGATATCCTTCCAATTCTTTCCAACCACTGAAAAGTTAGTGCAGTTTAAAGGCAAGTTAGCTGAAAGCTAGACAAGTGATGATATTTGGCAATGGTATGTAGGTCACACTGCAGGCCCCATGATCAATTGACAAATCAAACAGATAACTTGCGACTAGTCGTTATCATGGCCTGAGAATTAAATAGTCCTATCACTAGATTAGGATTATGATTCTACAAGACAGTTTGCCCACAAGTGCTTGTTGCTTGGGTCAGTTGCCATTGGAAATAGTCATCAAGTTGTGGCAGTACTCTTATCACTTTTTTGTGTATTGGAATGTCGTTTGCATTGATTATAACATCAAATGTCAAGGAATTAAAGTCCTCAAGGCCAAGTTTGGTTTACCGGCCGTATGGGATTAGAGTAGCATGAGATTGACCCATACTGGCTAAATCCAATTCATACTTTTTTTTCGACTTTTCTCCTTATATTTTTTTAATCCTATAAGATTAGATTGATAATTCCATGCCCCTCTCTTTAGTGCATGTTTCCTAATAACTACAACAACCCTATATAGGAAATGCTTCTCATTTACTATTTCAATTTTATTTTCTTTAGTATGAAATCAAATTACGTAATCTTTTATTTTTTTAATGTTTTTAATAATAATGAGGATTATAGTAATAATAATAATAATAATAATAATAATATATCCATGCTCTATCTCATCCCAGCTTGAAATTAACCAACCATGCATGGTAGCAGTAAAAACCCATAAAACTAAGTTCAACTATTTGAGAAAGGCTTGAAAGCCATGATTATGATTATGATTTATTATAATTATAGTTATTGTTGCTACTTTTCTTATTAATTATAGCTAGCTTAAAAAGTTTATAAGCTAAACATTAAAGTATTAGAAAAAATAAAATTCATCTAAGAACAAGAAGACTACTATCTTTCTTTTTTTTAAAAAAAAGTAAAAGAAGATTAGGATCATAAATATAGAAAAAGATGATGCAACTCTAAGCATTAAAAAAAAAATAAAACTAATTCAAATGGTAAGGAAAATGTGCAATCTGACAAATTGTCAGTCAATGGAGTCATATTCATCTTACGGATGTGATCACTAAATATTGATCTCACTGAAAAGGAAGCATCTTGGAAGATGGTGGCCTTGGAGTTTCCTTTGGTGGAAGCAACGGAGAAAAGGATGTGGGTCACCGTGCGAAGAAAAGTAGGCAAGAGCATGCGAAGGCCAAAGGAAACAAAGATTTTTTTTTTTTTTTTTTCATGCACGGTTCTTGTAATGTGATTGAATATTATTATTGTTATTGTTATTGTTTTTTTTTTTTTGTTTCATTTCCTTGCGGGATAAAAACGGCAGTCCCCTTCCATCCTCTTCTTGAGAATCAAATGGCAACAACTCATACCAAAAAAAAGGAATGGTTGGTCGAACAATCTTTTCTGTATGGCTGTGACAATCTTTCACATTTATTTTTGAACGTCTCTTGATGTGAACTGATAACAAATAAATCAAATTTAAGAGAAGTAAAAGTGGTGGAAAACCCGATCCTAACCTACCCCTAAGAAAGAAATAGGATTAAGATTTTACTTTTTTTATCCAAATTCAAAAATGATCTAAAATTTTTTTGTGTTGAATCAAATCAGATCCTGAGTGATCCAAAATAATCGGAAATGATGTTTATCAAAAAAAATGGGCAAGCTTTAATCACAACTCATAATTAATTATTAGAAAATGATGGTAAAAATATACTTTTAATTTTATTTATTTTAGATTTTAGAATTTTATCTTAAAGATACTGTATAATTTTATGAATTATTAATTAGATTATATTATTTATTTTGATATTTTATAGTCTTAAATATAATGAGTTGATGCTAATGAGATTCAACAATGATGAGATTAAAAATGTATTTATTTAAGTTAAGTGCTATAAAAGAATCAACATCAATAGCTTCAAACAAATTAGAAGATGGATGAATAGGATAAGGTATATGGTTTTGCCTTTTTTTTTATTTATGAAATTATATTATAATTTGATATTGATAATTGTTTGATTTTAAAAATATAATTTAATTTATGAGCTGTTGCTTAATTATATCTTGCGGCCGGAGAGTATCTGAAATTAAAAGGAGATCATGTTAAACCTATGGATCGAAAGGGCTTAAAGTCTGGCAAACATGCTGACCTCCACTTTCATATGCTTGGTGGTTTGATGCCATGCATGGTGATCGATGTTCAAGCGTTCAAGTTATAAGTTTGCACTATTTGAGCTCTTTCCTTTTGTGAGCATGTCACCACCTTTACCTAACACATGAGACTAGAACATGCAACTAATGCAATTATAGTCCTCGCAACTCAGATGTGGACCCTGTCAATCTTTAATTTTTTTTTTTTTTTGGTCCTCCACGAACTTGTGGGGATGGAGTGGGAATGGAGGAAAAAGATTTGGTATATCGTTGGTGCAGCATAGTCTGCATCGGATGTGATGATTTGTTCGTGTGTAAATTCATGCGTCAATGACGTAAAATTCATGAGCATATTTTTTGATATAGATTCGTGTGTGAGTAAATTACTATGCCCAATATAGATTATATGCATCGAAGGCGATGTATAAAGATTTTTTCAAAGAAATAAGGTGGCATGGGATGGATGTATATCGGGTCATGAGTGGAGGAGGCCCACGCTTCCTTGCGTCTCACATGGTGTGTGACCTCCAGCAGCCATGACGGCTTTAAGCTTGAACGAAAGCGTGCAACCATTCATTCTTGGGTCTTTGCCCCGTTGGCGATGGGATGTGTGGGCCACTGTTTAAAAGGTACGAACGTATGCATCTTCGTGGGTCCTCACGCTAGATGTTTTCCAAGTCATTCTTGGAGGTCAAGGACGGACTCTGAGAGAGAGAGAGAGAGCCCCGGCCATTGGAATGCCAAATGGAATCTTAGCTCTCAAGTGTCTCCAGTCCAGCCAAAGACGCATCACCTTTGTATATAATAAATCCTCGTTCGCAGCAAGTCCATGTGGAAGCCATAGGAAAAGCGTGTTCGATTTCCAAAGGCATGACTTCAGAGATATAAAAGATAGGTATATAAAGAACTTCCTATAAGTTTATGCCGACCAAGAGTGACCGCTGTTTTAAGGAAGGTTTGCCTAAATTAATTTTAATAAAAGTATTTTTTTTAAAAATGCTGATTCACAATTTATTATTCAGGAAACTGATAGAGTAATGTTAGCAGCACGTGACTTCGGCCTTCTAAATTTCTTAATTTTTTTTGGCTAAGCTTTATGCAGTTTGGACTGATATTTTATATGCCACTCAGATCCTATATGCTCATTATCTCTTCATCGATGGGTTCGACAGGATTTCTATGATCACAGTCCAAACAACCCTTTATATTACTCTATGATATATGGTCTACCTTTCGGAGGTTCATACAGTCCAAATCTGGCATATTTATAGGGAAGCTAATGCTGCGACAGATTGGATGACGGTCTTTGTGGTTTATCACTCTGAGTTTTGGATTTAGAAATAGAAAGATTCCTAGCCTATTGTATTAAAGTAAATATTATTTTCTGATGTATCAGGATTGACTTGCACTAAACTATAATTATTTATTTTTATTTAAAAAAAAAAAGAAGAAGAAGGGGAGGAGGAAGGAAGGCATGTAAGATTTATTTCAAACTTGAGGATGACCAACTTGGCTTGGATTTTTATGTAAGATTTATTTCAAGTTTAAATTAAATTATTCACTATTATATTTTAGCTTTCAAAGAGTAGCTACATACTTGACTTGGGCTACCAGCCTAAGCTTTTTTTTTTTTTTTTTTTGCAGGGGGAGATAGGGTAAATTAAAAATGATAGTATATATTCAAAATTATATATGTTGCTATCATGGGTTCTCAAAATTTTGAGAGGACCTTGATAGGTCCACTCCTGAATCTTGGATCAATATTATCTCTAATTCAAATATTTTCAATTGTTTTTTGATGTACTTAATTTTGGCCCTAATTCGATAAACGATTAGGTCTGAATCCTTTTCATAAACTTAGACCCAATTTCGTGTAAGTGATGGCTTGGATCAAGTTTCCAAACCATAATATATAAAATTGGTTTGGATTAGAGTCAAATATGACTCGATTAAAGTAGACCAACTTGCATTTTTGAGTATAATTATCCAATCTTTTCTTGACTAGGCATTTATGATTTTCTAAGCAAAAATTAAAAAGTAACTTGTAGGATGTATATACCTTTAGAAAAATCAAATTAATTGAAAGTTCCGTCATGCGCTAGAATGAGAGTTATATACCATAGAAGAGTTTTACCAACTTACTCAATTAGCACCTTCATGAGGTAACCTTTTATTTTTTAACTTTTTAATTTCCAAACTGACCGTGACCTTAATATTTATAAGATAATCCTGTAATGCTTGAAATGGATGGAGAAATGACACCAACAGATGGGGTAGGGTTTATATATATTTTATAAACCCTAATACCCGTCCAAGAGCCTTAGCAAACTTAAATATACCTTGTTAACAAACCTCTTGATCCACTTATACGTTTCACAATTGCTAGTTAGGAAAGCATGCGTTTGAAAGTGATAATGTCGATAGCTTCAAAAGAAAATCTTATGTAGATTTTTTTTCTTTAGCATATGCATTTAAAATATGAAAAGAGAAATAAATGCTTTTAACATGCTCTTTTTTTTTTTTTGGTACAAGCGGGCGATCATACTAACCTCGTGTGAGTCAACCCAGACATATCAGAGTACAAAATCTGCTTAAGAACAACAGGACAGGAGTCGCCCTGATTACATGTCCAAAAACCCAAATGATGAGCCACCACCACCGCAACCCAGTCAGCCGCAGAATTAGCTTTCCGATAGATGTGCCGAATGTTAACTCTTTGAGCCTGACTCAGAATCGACCAGATATCACGAAGAAGGGGATTAGACGAAGAATGGTCACCATCTCCTGCCTGAATCCACCGAACGACAGAAAGAGAATCCCCTTCAATGAACAGGCTATGAGCATGAAAGCCTCCGAACGGCGTGGGAGATACCAGCCCACACAGCATAAAGCTCTGCCATAGGGACAAAGCAATCTAAGGAAGCAAACCCGCCTGCCGACAGTAGAGCTCCATCAGTCCCTCGAATAACAAAAGCAGATCCAGCTAGTCTTCCCCGAACACTTCCATCAAAGTTGATTTTAACAAACCCTGGAGGGGGGGCTCCCAAGATATGAAAATCGTACGACGGTTCGCTGCCGCAGCAGTAGGGGATCCCCAGAGGCCAGGGTTGCATAAATCAATCCCATTGATTAGAAGTGCACTTTCAGCAACCATAGATCTTATCTTTTGCTCTAATCTGTGAGGAGAGAAGGGATCATCAGTAAAAATAAGCTGATTCCGTGACAGCCAAATCTGATAGGCCATAATAGCCCAAAGAATACTCTGCTATCGGGTGGAACTCCGAAGGGCATCAAGGAAAGGAAAACATGAAGAACCTGACCCATCCACTCTGCATCTATAACCGACCCTCAACCAAATCCATCTCCATCTGGGGCATGTAAGGATTGCATGGCTAGTAGTCTCCTCCTCCTCACCACACAGAGCGCAAGTCGCCACCACTGGGAGACCTCTTCTGGAAAGCAATGAACAGGAAGGGAGACAATTCCACAAAATCTTCCATATAAATAACTAAACCCTAGGATGAATGGGGAACTTCCAGATCCAGGTAGCATCCCTCGATTCCTGGGGCTGAGTTCTGAACTCCTTGATAAGATCCGTAAGAGGAGCCCAAGAGAGACAGGATCTCCGCCATAATCTAGTGTCTGGTGAGGGGCTCGGGATAATAGGAATAGAAAGAATCCGCCAAGCAAGCTCTATCCCAAATAACCTGGTCACCGCCGATATGTCCCAAGTGAAAGAGTCCTGAATGATGAGCTCCCAAACCCGCATGCTGGGCTGGACATCCATGCTAATGAATGACGGCCAACGGGAGAGGAAAGATCCAAAATCCAAATATCGTGAGCAACATTCACCGATGATCCATCACCAATCACCCAAGATACATTGTTCAGGATAGTCGGAGCATGTCTACAGACCTCCTTCCAAAAGAAAAAGTGCCCCCGAGTAGGTAACAAGTCCATGGAAGTAGACCAAACACCATACCTAGCTCGCATGAAGGAGCTCCAGAGACAATGAGGATCAAGAATAAATCTTGAGGCGTGCCTGGCCAACAACGCCTCTCTCCTAGCAATCAGAGACTGGATCCCCAGACCGCCTTCATTCAAAGGCATACAAATGGACTCCCAAGCCAGAAGGTGAATACCGTGACCGTCCTGCATAGAGGCCCATAGAAAGTCCCGAAAACAACACTCAATCCTCCGTAGACAAGTAAGGGGACCACTGCATTAGATAGAAGATACATAGGTAGGGACAAAAGAACAAAGCGAATAAGAGCGATCCTCGCCATCATAGATAACCCGGTCACCTGCCATCCATCCAACCGATCATGAATACATTGCTCAAGTATAGTATAATCACTAATACGCGGATGTCTACCCAAGAGAGGGATCCCCAAATAAGATAGCTCATCAGTCTTATTAAAGGTACCCAGGGCTTGATGTATAGTATTCCTAGCAGTCTTGGGAGTCTTAGGGCTGAAGCAGATCATGGACTTGTCAACATTGATCTTCTGGCCAGAAGTATGACAATAGCACTGAATGACAGAAGCAAAACTAACAGCATTATATAGAGAGGCCTAGCCCAAAAGAATAGTCGTCCGCAAAAAGAAGATGGGAGATAGCAGGCCCCGAGGAAGCAGCCATAAAGGGGGCTATCCGACCATCCAGCTGAACCTGATGAAAAGCACGAGAAAGATGGTCCGCAGCAAGAACAAACAGAAATGGGGATAAAGGGCATCCCTGCCTCAGACCCACAGTATACTGGAAAGAAGTGGTCTGCACACTGTTGACTAACAAAGAGAATGATGACTGCCGGATACAGGCCATGATCCAGTCTATAAACAACTCATGGAAACCAAACTCAAGTAGGGTTTGCTGTAGAAAGACCCAACTCATCCTGTCATAGGCTCGCTCCATATCTAGCTTTAAAGCCATAAGGCACTGCCTAACCGGGGCTCTCTGCAGATCATGCATAAACTCCTGGGCAATGAGTACATTATCAGAAATACTTTGGCCTCTGATGAAAGCCCCATGTTTAGATGAGATAAGATGAGGAATAACCACCCGTAGATGGGACACTAGAAGTCACGCACAACCTTGTATAAGGTAGTGCAAAGACTAATCAGCCGGAAGTGATGAGGGGAAGAGGCATTAGAACGCTTCGGCACCAGTGTGATGAACGTCCGGTTCCAATCAGCAGGAATGACTTTTGACAGGAAAGCACTCTAGATAGCCTGGGTGACATCCTGACCAACAATATCCCAATAATGCCTGAAGAATAATGGTGGAAAACCATCCGGTCCTGGCGCCTTATCAGGCCCAAGATCCCATAAGGCCAAGCGAATCTCATCAGCACTGATCGGCCTGGTCAGCAGGTTGTTCTGAAGAGCAGAGACCTTAACCGCTGAAGAAACCGGGAAGACAGGAGCTCCCCTACCTGAAATATCCATCCATCTAGATTGAAAGAACTGAAGCAACTGATCCCGGATGCTTACGACATCCTCCTGAGAATTCCCCTCCTCATCAATCAACCGCCGAATCCTGTTGGCTGCCCTTCTCTTCAGGGTAGCCTGATGAAAGAATCTGGTGTTCCGATCCCCTCCCGAAGCCACTGAACTCTAGATCGCTGTCTCCAGTAGGACTCCTACTGCAGAAGCAAAGAGTGATGAAGAGCAAGCTTGGATCGAAGAGTGAAGAGATCAGGATCAGGGAGACAGCCAACCTGATCCTCCCTATCCTGAATGACAACAATGTCAGCTTCCACCTGCTCGATGTTTCTCACAAGGTTCCCAACCTCAACTCTACTCCATCTCATAAGGCGGCGTCTAACCAACTCAAGCCGCCTAGAGAGACGATAGGTTGCATTACCACGCATCGGTAAATGCCAAACCTGACCAACAATAGACCGAGCCGAGGGGTAGGAAGTCCAGAACTACTCAAATCTAAACTGATGCTGCCGCAGAGAATCAGTGACAGTAGAGATCAAGATAGGACAGTGATCGGAGGCAATGCGAGGCAGGTGAGTGACATTGGCAGAGGGAAACATCTGAGTCCATTGAACAGTGGCCAAGGCTCTATCCAGTCTTTCCCAAACTCTAGCCGACCCCTGGCGATTGTTACACTAGGTAAATTAGGATCCCGAGAAACCGAGGTCCATCAGACCAGCTGAGGATATGAAGGATCTAAATTCCGATATAGCAGGTGACTCCATAACCTGCCTACGCCACGCTTTTCATTATCAGCAGTAATGCAATTAAAATCCCCAGCCATGATAGCAAGAATGCCTTGATCAAGAAGAGAGAGACTCTCATCTCATAGAGCATGTCGTTCCCTGAAATCTGTACTAGCATAAACTCCCAATAAGAGCTAAGGGTTGGACGAGCCCTCAGAAACAAGAAGAGCAATCTGTTGATTACACTGGTGAAAAGCCATCACTGTAATCGAAGAATGCCTCAGAATGCCACCATCCCACCAGATAGGCCACTAGACTCCACAGCATAAGAGGACCATTCTGGAAGCCTGTCTTCGAAACCGGACTAGACTATCCCCCGATAACCGGGTCTCCAGAAGAATACATATATCACAATTGTATAGTTGCATCAGTCTACCAAAGGAGGATCGAAAAGAAGGTTTTCGAGCTCCTCTGACATTCCAAATAAGATTTTCATTTGGTAAAGGGGGGAGGGTGGGACCCACCCCGGTCATCCACCATAGCCTGGTCAGAAGAATGCCCAATAGACATCATATCATTCACTACCGTCTGGGTAGTGCAATCCAGCTGGATGTTGTCGACCCTCAGACATAGAATCGAAGATCGGGATTCCGCAACAGGGAGAGCTGATTCCATGGACTGATCCATAATAGCCAACTTGAGGCAGAATAGGATCGATCATGGCGATGGATCTCGCCCTTAGATGACTGACCCAAGTTCACACCACAATCAGTGACTTGACTATAAGAGGCCTTATCTGGCCCTCCAACCAAATTGATAGGATCCTTGCCCGGGATCAGAGGATCAGAAGTGGATAGCATTGTCTTCATGTCCTTGGACTTAGAATAGCTACCCTTCCCTTTCCTATTCCCATTTTTAGAAGTAGATCGCATGTGAAGGGATTCCTCCGGCCTAGCCCGCTTGGAAGGACCCGGATTAGCATCCAACCTTGCCACTGGCCCACAATCCACATTGCCCATATCTAGGAGGGAAAAAGGATTCTTTAATTTCAGTAACTGAGGTTCAGAAGTCACCTTATAAGAGGCAGCAGTAATCAGATCTTCAGAATTCCCTGTAGCTTCCAAACCGGCACGGGAGCTCCCAGCCGGCACACCATCAGAAGCAACTTTCCCTAAAGAATTATCAGCTTCAGCTTTCCTTGATACTTCCAAACCACCCGAGAACTGACCTGGGGCCACTGCGATGCCGGCACGGACCTTGTCAGCCTTGAGGGAGCGCCGGCGAGCCATCTTGCCAGGAGAAGACCACCCATTAGCCGAAGCTCCATTCCTCACTGCGGCAGACGAAAGGGGAACCGGGACAACAGGGGGGACCCAGCAGCTTGCACAGCTTCCTTTCTCATGGAAGCAGAGGAAATTCGACGACGAGAAGCTAACATCTAGGGGCCAAACAAATGTCCCGACGAAGCCTGCTCAGCATCCATAGACTCGAACGACATGGAACAGGGGCCGGAGAGATGAAGAGAACCACAACAGGGATAGATTCCAGCCAAGTGCTCATATTGGAATTGCTGCCAGAATGGAGAGGCCGAACCCTGAACTCTCACACCAGGCCGGAGTGGTCGCCGAAGATCCACTCTGAGGCAAGCTCTGGCAAACGCGCCCCTGGACGAAGACTGAGTGGCTGGATTAGAGAAGACGAACTGACCTGCTGGCGCCAAGATAGCTTCAAGCACTGCTTCACTCCAGAACTCCAAGGGCAGAGTAGGCAGGCGAACCCAGAGGAGGACCGAGGAGACTGAGTCGCTGGCCGGAACAAACTCAGGGCGCCAAATCTCCGTAGCTACAGGCTCCCCATTGACAACCCACGGGCGATCTAGCACCAAATCCTTGGCACCAGAGTGCTCAAACCAGAAAATAAAGCATCGGTGAGCAAGGCATACAGGATGGATTTCACCGGAGATGCCCGCGTGCCTGAATTCCCGGATGAAGGCTTCCGGTGGAATCCAACGGTGGAACGTCCGAGCTATAATGGCTCTCTCCTTCCAGCAAGCACAGATGAGTCCAGCAACGCGGAAGGAACTTGGATGACGTCTGGGAAGCATCCCTCAAGTTCAGCAATCTTCGCCGATGACGAGGAAGAGGACACCCATTCAAACCCCGAAGCCGACCCCTTATTCCAGGCTTAGGAGCATCCTGAGCTCCATCCGCCGCCATACATGCTCTTCTAAATACGTTGGCATACTAATAAAATAAAATTTTATTAACAAATATAATAGATGTATGATTGACCATTTCATCAATATGATATCATATATCAATTATGGAATCAAAATATATAAATTAGTATATATATATATATATATATATGGAAGGTAGATTTGGTTACATTCATATGTAACGAGATTTAGAATCTGATCATTTTCTTCATCTTTGGATCCATATGGATTCTAGAGCCTTTCCACTGCCTTTTTTGCTTTTTTGATCTTTAGGATTCATGAATTATGTGGATCCAAGAATAGGAAAGATGATCATATTTAGGCTTAATTACATTTAAATATAGCTAAATCTATATATATATATATATATATATATATTCATATCAATAATTTAAATTAAAATAATATAATTTATAATATATCTTTGCTCATTAACCATATTTCTACTCTTTATTTTCTTCCAATATGATGGATGTGTAAGAGACATTAGAAACTGAAAAAATATATTTACTAAGTATTTATATTTTGTAACATGATTAATTAATGATGCTTATCTTCATTTTAAAAGATCTTCAAATTTTTTCACTAGAAAATATTTAGGCCCGACTGTATTGAACCTTTTTTTTCCAACTAGTTTCTCCTTTTAAGATAATTTATTTTTCATGATAATAACAAAAAAAAATTGAAAAGATTACAAATTCTCCATTTCTTAATTATAATTATTGTGCTCTAGAAAGTTACCAATCCTGAAATAACTATTGGTAGTGGGATACCCCATCGATGTCGCATTAACATCTTGACCTTAAGGAAACTTTAAACTATGAGTTGTGCAAAGGTCATCTCCAGAGTATAATAAAGTTTTATGCGCTCAACCATGCATGGCCTTTGCCAGCTTCAGTTTCTATTTCTGCCTTTGTCTCTAGTATCCTCGACCATTGACTGCAACCTTGTGTCTGACCTTGGAATTGCTTAAGATATTGGAAACTCTTAATTAGCTCTTTCTACTCTTCCAACCCAATCCATGATGTCAAGGACCATTAACTTATTATTCAGGCCACCATGGATCTCATAGAAGTTCACAGCTTGTCACGGTCACCATATATATGGATGCAATATACCTACCAAATATTTAAGCCATCGAGTTGTGATTATTTGACAAATAATTGGAAAGATTCAACTCACGAGCCATAGAGTTTCCATGGGGAGCTTAGGGCAGGCAAGAATCAGCTAGCTGTCTTATTATATTAACTGAAAGAAGAGACTCTAAAATGACATAGATGTGCATGATGATATAGGATAAGATTTGGTGGCTTGCACACATTTGAGAATCTCTCCTCAAGTCCATAGTTTTGAATTTGAAGAGATGGGAAGGGATCAACATGATCCTCAAAGAGGCCACTAAGGATTAGAAACATGCCTAGGTGCTAATTAATAAACATCAAGTTAATTAAAGACTAATTCAAATATACATTCAAAAGCTGCGCCTAAGAGTATATGAATGATAGAAAGGAGAAGGCATATTCTTTTGTTTTTCTTTTTGCCCCCCTTTTTTTTCTTTTTTAATGGTAATTACTTTTTGTTGGTAAAAAATTTAGCTAGTAGGATCACATTTGAGTGTCTACACAAGAAATTTGCACATGCTAATGCATGTATTAATGCTTTGGTTTGGTATTAGTGGCTGAAAATATATGCAATCTAAATGTGGAATAAAGGTCTATCTTTTAGGAGACTGAATAGAAGATCGAATTACATCTCAAAAGTGGCATACCTATATAGCACAACTATTATTTATTATATGGCTAAAGTGAATTTTTTCTATCTATCTATAGATGGATATATTTATATATATATCCATCTATCTATTTATCTTCTTATCTATCTACCCACACATACACATAAATTATTCATTCTTTCTATGTATCTATGTAGACACATGAAACATACATAATTAAACATTCATACTTTTATATACATACATTACACATACATACGTACAGAAAACACTGTTTGCACATATATAAAAGTGCCTTCATTGCTTCCAAATATTACAAAGTAAATAAATGGTTCCCATTTAAATTTTATCGTCGCATTAATTACTTTGAAACCTCCACATTTGAAACCTCCACATTGCCTCATGGCCTCCCTATTGCATATCTTGTTACTCAAAAAGTCCTCTCAGCTGGATCTCATAAATAAACGCGGAATTTTGTTACACCCAAAAAAAAAAAAAAAAAAAAATTTCTTAAAGTATCTAAAATTTTCATCTGTCTTAGAGCTTACAAATTTAGAGCTATCATATGGCTGCAGCTGGTGCAGCTAGCATAATTGGTAAATATTCTTCTAATAAAAGATAGTAAAAATATAGTAAAGTTCATATAGCTAGCACTTGCCTTGGAACACATGTTTTCCTATTGCTCAACAAATTTTTTTTTATTAATTTAAAAATTAAAATTTCCATTCCTTTGCAATTGTAGTACTTGCCATGTTTAATTTCTCTCCAACTTCATATATATAGCATGTTCTCAAAGAGCGAATGCATATATAGTTATATACAGTAACTCCACATTATTTAATGCTTTTATTTTGGGCCAAACTATTTGGCAATTGCCAGATTACGTACTTTAACCTTTACCGTTATATATTACTGATATATATTAACTAATTAATTCTGTTTGTTTCGTTCACAGTGCGAAGTTGGTAAGCTGGTAGTACTGTCGACCATCGATCATCTCTCTCTGCGTGCTAGCTGAGCCTGACTGAGCTCTTCCTTTCCATGGATGAATAATACAGCAACAAATTTGAATCATTCCTTGTTTTTTTATATTGGATTCCAAAACCTGGTGGCACGTACTGTAAGCTCGGTTGGTACCAGATAAAGGGAAGCTATACATGCATCCATATCTTCTCGGTGCAGTCGGATTCTAATTACTTTTACGAACGAGACCAGTACGTACGTACGTACGTACTCCGCCCCTCGTCCTCATCCTTGTGGCCTTGGACTCCCACGTACGGCAAACGCCGGAGGGGAAATCTTTCAGAGTAAATTCTGGTCACGGCGATCCTGTTGTTGAACCGCGCGTGAGTTCCCGCCACCGGAGGAAAGGCCGGCCGTCCGGCGGGCATTTGGATGCAGCTGTAAGCCAGTAACATCCGGTGTATTAATTCCGGCAACGCAAAGGCTTCAATAAGAAAGACCATCATCATCGCATCAAAGCCGAGACCTTTCTTTCAACCACACCGCCAATATTATTGTTTTTTTCTTTGATTGCCGTGATGGAGATGCAGCCAAGCAGTACGCAGATAAGGACCATGACACGACGACGGCCTTTCCCTCACCCCCACTCCACTGCGTGAACCAAACTCTGGCGCAGTAGTAGTGAAGTAATAATAATAAATAAATAAATTAAAAAAAAAGAGGGAAGGAGAAAAACAACAGTAGACGTAGCAAGGCCATGGCGTTGGACTCGTGACCGCGAGTTGCCTAGAAGAAAGAAAAATAATTAATAAGAGTTATATAAAAGAAAAAGAAAGGCAAGAAAAAACGAAAACTTGGCTAACTTTTCCGCTGGGTTCTCGTGCGCTTCCCCGTTTGACCGTTCGTTGGCTCTCGCCCTTCCTCTCTACCCTAACTGCAGCTATCGTTTTGAATAATTGAATGAATCGATAAATTAGTCGGTTCCTTTTCCCGGATGACCCGTCGTCGTGCGTGTATTCTCTCTCTCTCTCTCTCTTTTGTTAGTGTTTGTTTAAATAGAGGGAGAGAGAGAGAGGGAGAGAAAGGGTGGCTTTAAATATAAGAAGGCCTTGGACAGGTGGTGAGGGCAGTGGTTGCCTCCGAATCCTCTCGCTCGCTCGCTCGCTCGCTCGCTCTTGGGGCAGGAGGAGAGCACCAGCAGCAGCAGCGCTGTAATGGCCGTGCAGGCGCAGTACCCGTCCAACGCCTTCGCTCCGGATTTCCGCGTCAGGTGAGAAACCGGAGAGAGAAAAAAATAGAAAGAAAGAGATTTAATGCGCGCTTCGCCTCTTTTCCTTTTAAACCGGTTTCCTTCTTCGTTTTTGGAGCGGATTCGTAATCCGTGCGGGATTTTCTTTTCTTTTTTTTTTACACCTTTTCTAACTCGTCTCTCCCCCTTTATATACAGAGCGAAGCACTCCCTCCCCGGAACTACTCACGCTAACGCTCTCATCGAATCCCACGTCCCTCTCGGTGAGCAATCCGATTCAAAGACCTCTATCTCCTTCTTCTTCTTCTTCTTCTTCTTCTGTCTGGTATTAACGTTCGTTTCTTGGATCCATCGATGCAGGGGAGCAGCAGAGGATTTTTGTTAATGGAGCGGGGATCAGCGGCCCCGAGAGCGAGCTGACTTGCAATGCCTCGGGATCGAGGAAGAGGAACCGAGACGACGAAGACGTCATATTTCTCCCCCAGCCTCGCCACCGGAACCACCACCAGCACCAGAACTCTCACGGTCTAGGCGTCGCCGCCACCGCCGCTGCATCTGCTGCTGGCGGCGCTTCCAATATGCCGGACAAGGCCAACCCCGCTACCCTGATCAACCCGAACTCCGAGCAGAGCCGGCTGCAGGGGTCCGCCGGCACGTCCACCAGCGGGCGGCTGCCGGCCATCTCCCCCCTCACCCAAGACCTCGTTTCTCATCTCTACCACCAGAGCGTCGAAATCGACTCCCTCGTCCGACTCCAGGTACCTCCTTCCTCTTTCCCGTTATTCCTTCGGTTCCATTCTTGCAATCGAAATCGAATTAAATCCGTTTTCGTGGCGATGTTGTTGTGAGAGAACAGAGCGAGAAGATTCGATCGGAATTGGTGGAGGCGCAGAAGAGGCATTGCCGGGCTCTGATATCGATCCTGGAGCAGAGGGCGGCGAAGAGGATTAAAGAGAAGGAGGCAGAGTTGGAGAGCGTGAGCCGGAGGAACGCGGAGCTGGAGGAGAAGGCGAAGCAGATCGCGGCGGAGAGCCAGATCTGGTTCCACGTGGCCAAGAACAATGAGGCCATCGCCGCCAACCTGAGAACCACCCTAGAGCAAGTCCTCCTCCAGAACGCCGCATCCGGCAGTGGTGGCCCGGCCAAAGAGGGCTATGGCGACAGCCATGGCATGGCGGACGATGCCCAATCATGCTGCTTCGAGGCGGAGGAGAGGATGATCATCGGCGGTGGCAGAGAGGACCTCTGGTGGCGGAGGCTGTGCAAGCTGTGCAGGGAAAAGGAGGCTGATGTGCTGCTGCTTCCATGCCGGCATCTTTGCCTGTGCAAGAACTGTGAATCGACGGTTCAATCGTGTCCTATCTGCCAATCTGTGAAGAAGGGTGTTTTTGGAGTTCTGATGTCCTGATCACCATTAACTGAGGCGAGGGAACTTCCCTGGTTTTCTTTTCTCTCTCTCTCTCTCTCTCTCTCTCTCTCTTTGTAATATTTATTATTGTTATTATTATTATTATTATTATGAATGGTACTGGCATTCTGCCAGATATATCATGGATTGTAAAGCATGGTAAGTGATGTTATTATATGGACTTGTTCCCATTTTACTGAAAATATTCTTTCAAAAAACATATATTAGTGAAAAACATACAGAAATAATTAGAATAGTTATTCTACCAGGAGTTAATGTATATATTTTAAACCTTATTGATATATAATATCTTGTTAGATGATCAACCAAAAGGGACATAGGATATAAATTTTTTATGATAAACTCTGTTCTTAAAGTATGTTAGAAATGCAATGAACACAGAGTTTAGGTTTCTTTTTCACTCATTAATTGTTCATAGTTGCATGAACCATTGAGAGAGTGTGCTCCATTTCTTTGGAGTTCTACTTACATTTACTGGGTTACTTGGAGATGGAAGTTATTTTGCCTCTCCTTCTATTGTCTCTTTTTTTAATTTTTACAATGCAATGCTGAGCAGGGAGTTCTAGATAAATGAATAGAATCTCTACTCCTCCTTCTATTTTCCTCTTTTTTTCCCTTGATGCAAAGCTGACTAGGACTTTTTCTTTTAACTAAAAAAGAAAAGGATGCAAATTATATCCGTTTTTTATTTGAGTTGGATCCATTCTATAGCAGTTAGAAAATGACAAAACTTCTACCAGTAAAAGAATACAATTCTCTCTTTTAATAATAAAAGTCCGCTCTTTTTATGTTAGTAAAGTCCAAATTGATTTTCTCTCCTGATTAAAATAGAATAAGATTACAAAAATAATAAAATACTTAAAAAATAAATTTGATTAGAAAATAGATCTTGACTTTTATATAAATTTTACTTTTGCTTAATTGTCTAATCCTTTCTAAATTAGATGTTGTAGCTGTTCAATAGTCATGATGCAATAAATCTTACTTACAAATCTTATTCAATCCTTCTCGTAATGGCCAAGTTGATTCATATCGAATAAGCTCTCCTCATTTAGTTGATCATATATTTAGTCTCTTCATTTAGTTGATCATATTTAGTTTCCTTCTAGTGGTCAAAATGGTTTGATGATCTTTCTAAATTAGAACGCTCTTTTCTTTAAAAGATTTAGGCCCCAATTTGTAGGACCCCTTTTCTTTTGTAAAGGGAAAAAGGTAAGGGTATAAAGAATATTTATGTTACAAGTGTAGCAAAGAGGAGGATATCATATTACAAATTTGTGAATGCATTCCCTTGCATTTCATGGGGTATAGAAACTTGCCAAAATCTTATGTAGTATCGTATGTTAAGAGGACTTTTCTATAAAGATTTTTAAATTTATCCCTTTCCATACCTGCCACATAAAGCTATCTTCTATACCTGCCATATAAAAGCTATCGATCATCAATTGACCTCAAGGCAACAAAAAAAATCGTATAATGCCAACCAAAGAAAGATCTTCACTTTTCAGCAACAAATCTTAATAAATCTGGTGCATCTACTACCCCAGTTTGCCTTCCAGATTAGTAAATATGCCCTAGGTATTGGAACAATGTCCATGGACTCTCTAGTTGCCACAATTGCTAGTGCTCTAAGGCTAATAGCGGAAGTATGCGGATTCACCACTTTGGAGCCTTTCTGCTCCACCTAAGGAACAGTTTTTAATAGTTAATCTCTCATATAGGATTTCGAAAAGAGAAGATAGTGGTGTGGGTACTAATCAGCTATCCTTTTATAATCTGATATTCTTTCCATTCCTGTCTGAAGGTGTTGCAGTTTCAAATCTAATATTTAAGTATAGAGTTGTTAATGGTAGATCTTTTGAATATATATATATATCTGTTATTTGTTAACACTTTTTTAAAGAGCTATAAATTTTTAATATTTGCTTAATAATCAAATTAAGAAAGTGCTTTTAGAATAAAATCAATAAAAAGTATTGCATAATACTTTCAACTATCTAACCTATTAAAAATTATTATTACAAGTTAATCTAATTATATTATAATATTATTATTAGAAAATTATAGCATTATAGCATAGTAATATTATATTATATACTATATTATTGTATTTTATAATATTATTATATTACTTATTTATACTACATAATATATTATAATTATATAATATTTTCATATAATTAGAATAATCAAATTTTACTTATAATTAATATATTATGATATAATTTATATATATATAATATAATATTTTTATAATTATATTATATTATATTATTATATTATTAAATATTATTGTATACCTGGTTTGAATCTAACCTTCAAGTCTAATGAAAATAGCTTCTTTACATTGATAGTAGAGCTTTGAGAAAAACTTTAAATTAGATCTTTCTCAAATAGAGCTTTTAACAACATCTAATGGAACTAAAAGTACTTTCAAAAATTTTACTAAATAATATAAAAGTACTTTTATACCTCTAAAAGTGTTTTTAGGTCCTTTACCAAATAAAACTTTCGTTCACTCTAAATCAAATTTGAAGCTAGGAAAATGCTTACTTCTCTATCTCTGACCCTTTTAGTTAATTCGAAAGGATTTAATCCTATTATGTCTTGTTAATCTGAAAGGATTTAATCCTCCTATGTCTTATTTTTATAACCTTTCTCTTAACAATTCATCATCTTTTGACCTCTCTTGCTCAATTATTTTTGACCTTTATTTTTATCACTCCTAAATTTTAGCGCGCTTCTATATTTGTACTTAGGGATGGCAATAAGGTCAAGTTAGGTCATATATCAATTAGGTTATAAGCAACTTGAGTCAAAAATTTGACAATCCAAAGCCAACCTATTTAATGAACTACTTAGATATAAAATTAACCTATATTTCCTCAATGTTAAGCATTATTTTGTTTTTATAATCTGTTATATATTAGTTTATTGCCAACTTCACTTACATGGCTTCTTATTTTACTGCAAGAATCCCAAGATGTATACACTAATATATATCTCTCAATTTTATTAGGCCAAGTGGTTGGTTTATATCAAGCAAGTGGAGAGATTGAAGAAGGAATAAAATCCAGTCCTTTGAGGCTTGACAACAAGGGTGCATTTCAATGCTCATTTCATGGTGTAAAAAGTAAAGCTTGGGTGGCAATGTACAATGACCTTTGCTTAATGAACTATCTTTCCCTTGATATATAAAAGAATTCTCTCTATAGTTTACCACACAAAACCTGTTGAAAATTAGTATGCAAAGCTTGGTACGATTGGGATGGTGAGAGGGAGAAAATGATAAATGAATGGCTCAGTGATCACTGATCATTGAAAAATAAGAATGACATTATAAGTCGCTTGCTTGTACCACAGAGAAGTGGATAAGAAGAGAAAATTTTCATTTCAACTATTGGATGAGAACAGAAGTAATTTAATATTCTAGGGATATTCTTGTATATAATAAAGGAAGCATCATAAATCCCCCTTCATGCGATGAAATTCATGCTTTAGTATGCTATACCAAGATGGAGCAATTAACATGTCTCCACCTGAAAATAAAACAACAGCTAGATTTAAGTTAATTAAAATTTTTGACTCAGAATAAAGTTTCAAAGTGATAGGACTTCACCACACAATTATGTTTAAGTCTACAAATTTGTGTTACTATAAATCAAGACCATTTCCATGCTCTCATATGTATGTGCGGCCTTCAAAGTCTGAAGAACTGACTACAGTTTTGGTCGTTCTGATCAAGGTTAATTCAAAGTCCTTAAGCTGGTCTTTTCTTGATAAGAGAAGGGAGAAAGTGGTAAGCTGGTCATTGTCAAGAGGGCATGGAGTCAAGTCCAGCCATCAAGTTTTAAGCAAGCCCTGTCAATTATCATCCCTTATTTTTCTCATGATAGCACCTTTTTTGACGTTGGAGACTAGCACAGTAGAACCGACCGTGTAGATAACGCAAGTTCTTGGAAGCCTCGCCTGCCCTCTGCTCTTCCTCATAGCTGCTCTTTTCCTTGCATCTATTTCAGTTGGTCTTTGGTGGACCAGGACAATCAAACCAAAAAATAATAATAATATATCACAGTATCATTTATATCATCAGGTGCTTTAGAGAAGAACATCTGTACCTGTGGAGTTGATTGAATTAACTCGTCTGTTTCTTTCTGTCCATCCGCATATGCTTGGTTCCTACAAGCCCTGGTGAATTGGTAAAGATATCTCCATTAAATGAACTTGCCCTTCCACTTGCTTGCATTGGAATTTGATGAGCTGATTGAGTGCAAGAAGTAAACAAGGATGAGATACTTATGATATTTAATAGCTTTGGATTCTAGCAATGAGAACTTTCACCTGGTACTTTTTTAACCTATTGCTCCATATGAAAACATACCAAGTGGACAAGGAAAAGATGGTGAAATATATGTGGGGAGCTGGGGCATCAACTTCATGGGAAATAGTAAAGATGACTTGAGATGAAGACAGGCACGCGTGAGTTGTTTTTGTTAGTGGGGTTGCAACCTTGTCAAATGCGTTGGCTTTCTCTGGTTTTCATGCCATGGGAAAAAGGGTGGTGCGGGCCTCAAGAAGCTATTTGAACATGGATATCAGTTGACTCTGTCTTGCTTTATGTTTTGTAGCTTTCAAGGCTTCTGACCTCAAGAAACCAAGCCAGTATGGATCTCTTTGTTCTTCAATTTTGTAAGAAAGACTCCAAAAATTAGCGCCAAGGTCCCCACGGATCTCATAATCTGATGCATAAGAAAGCACTTGTCTTGTTTTCCCAAGCTTGTGACATTGGAATTGGGGCTGTCCCCCACCTCACCCAATCTTCACGGAGTGCACTAATATTGGGTGTTGTACATGTGGGCGACACACCACGTTATATTAATGGGGGGATGCATGCCCTTTTCATGCTTTCTTGGTAGTTCCTCTCTGTTGGTTGTAATAGCTTGTTGAACCTCATAATTTTTGACACAGTGGGCATTGATCCCCCATATCCATTTCAACGTAGGAGTAACGTAGTGACGTTATGTTGTTTGAATTCTTCTTCTGTGATAATTGAAGCTTTTAAGATGGGTAGAGGTTTTGAAAAAAAAAAAAAAGGCATCCAGCCTCTGTTGCAATTGTCCTATATAATATTGGAATAATGGTTCATGCTCAGTGCTGCGCTTAGATAAATAAGGTGTTACGTGCTCACATGGGTGACATGTCCCCAATAAATAAAGGGCTTGAGGGCCTTAGCCAGTCCAGAGAAAGGACAAGCCCTCTCTTATAAGTGCAAAAGAATAAGGAAAGGAAAAAAATTTGTGGCATTCAGAGCTTCTGATGTGCGTCCACATGAAGATAATGATGCTGTCAGCAAGAATTGGACCTCTATTTTGGAATCCATGTACCGTTGGTTTAATGCTGGCGTCCGAATCCAATAGGATTTAGTGGCAGAAAAAAATTAAATTGATCAGCTTCAAGGTGGAAGATGTTGCTGGAATATGATGCAAGGTGGCAGTGGCATTTATATTATGGTCAGTCTTTTTGACGCTTGCAAGGGAATCTCCCATGTAATATCAAACTGCTGCAAGTAATGATGCGTTTTTGGAAAACTAATCAAGGCTAATTAAGCCTTTTCCATAAAAAGGAATCAATTTCAATTCTAATACTTTTGGCATGGCACAAGGTGCAGCCTGTGGGTACTGTTTCCAACTCCATAATGCCAATCGCCATGAGATTCAATACATTTAATTAATATTGGGTCATACTTCTAACGTAGTTTCATGTTTAATGATTAAGTATTAGGGATTATATTCCAACTTTCGACCTCCTTTCTCCCTTGCCTTCTCTCTTTAAGAGAAAGCGTGAATGCTAGATTTGGCTACATTCGCTAGTCAAGTTCAGATTCAACTAGTTTTTTTATTTTGGATTCATATGGATCTTTTATCTTTTGAAGATGAAATGATCTCGAAATTTATGTGGATCCAAAGTCGAAAGAATGATTGGATCTAGAACTTATCTACACGCGAGTATAACCAAGTCTAACTTATATATATATATATATATATATAATATATATTACATGATGGATGGTTTTTGGCATATTGATAAAATAATTTTAAAAGATGATTTTTTTTATTGAAAAAATGATTTCAATCTAATTTGCCTTCAACTTGTATGTGTAATCTTTAAAGTGATACTGCCAATGTCAAACCATGATTCACTCTTCATACTTGCATCAATATCTTGGTCATAATTGATGATGGGGCCAGTTGACCCTACGAAAAATAAAATTTTTGGACGGCCCCAAAGGCCGACAGACTCCAGCGCAGCCGCCAGCGTCGGCCTCCATCGCGGGCCTCCAGCGCTGGTCAAAGGCCGACAGCCTCCAGCGTCAGCCGCCAGCGTCGGCCGCCAGCGTCGGCCTCCAGCGCTGGCCAAAGGCCGACAGACTCCAGCGCCAGCCTCCAGCGTCGGCCGCCAGCGAAGGCCTCCATCGCCAGCCTCCAGCGCTGGCCAAAGGCTGACAGACTCCAGCGACAGCCTCCAGCGTCGGCCGCCAGCGTCGGCCTCCAAGGCCGGCACATCAAAGGCCGACACCTGCCAAGACCGGCCTCTCCAAGCTAGGCGGCCCCGGTTCCTAGCTGGCCCCGCCTCTCCAAGCCATGCAGCCCCGGCACATTCCCAGCTGGCCACGGCGTGTCCAAGCTAGCCGGCCCTGGCCTCTCCAAGCTAGGCGGCCATGGTTCCTAGCCGGCCCCGGCGTCTCCAAGCCAGGCGGCCCCGGCACATTCCCGCCGGCCACGGCGTGTCCAAGCTAGCCGGCCCCGGCGTCTCCAAGCCAGGCGGCCCCGGCACATTCCCAGCCGGCCACGGCGTGTCCAAGCTAGCCGGCCCTGGCGTCTCCAAGCCAGGCGGCTCCGGTTCCTAGCCGGCCCTGGCCTCTCCAAGCAAGGCGGCCCCGGCACATTCCCAGCTGGCCATGGTGTGTCCAAGCTAGCCGGCCCCGGCGTCTCCAAGCCAGGCGGCCCCGGTTCCTAGCCGGCCCCGGCCTCTCCAAGCTAGGCGGCCATGGTTCCTAGCCGGCCCCGGCGTCTCCAAGCCAGGCGGCCCCGGCACATTCCCAGCCGGCCACGGCGTGTCCAAGCTAGCCGGCCCCTACTTCTCTAAGCAGGTCGGCCCTGACACTTCCTCCGCATCTCCAGTCCCGCCGAGTCGGCCAAGGTCATCCCTGGCCGGCCGACTCGGCCCCGGCGTCCCCTGTCCTGCCGAGTCGGCCAAGGCCGTCCCCGGCCGGCCCGACTCGGCCCCGTCGTCTCCAGTCCCGCCGAGTCGGCCAAGGCCATCCCTGGCCGACCCGACTCGGCCCCGGCGTCCCCCGTCCCGCCGAGTCGTCCAAGGCCGTTCCCGGCCGGCCCGACTCGGCCCCGGCATCTCCGGTCCCGCCGAGTCAGCCCAGGCCATCCCCGGCCGGCCTGACTTGGCCCCGTCATCTCCAAGTCCGCCGATTCGGCCCGCCCCGGCACTGCCTTGCCGGCTGGACGGGCCCCGGCCATCTCAGGTCGACCCAGCCAGCCCTGACAAGACGGGACCCCCGGTTTCCGCCAGATCAGCCCCAGCGGTTTAAAAAACCACCTCTCTGACGCGCGCCACCCGACAACGTCAGACGTGCGCCGCCCAACAGCCCAGCTGCTGATGGGACGTAACCCACCAACCAGCTCAGATTCATGCAACGGCTCAGCAGACCTTCTGACTTCACGAAAACCCACGTGATGGTGCCAGCGTCAACCCCTATAAAAGGGTAAATTACGTCGAAAACCAGGTAACGCACATTTTACGCACTTGATGCCCTAACTCTCAAAGGAACTACCTGATCCTTCTGAGACCTCCCTCCTCAAGAGCTCTCTCGAGCTCCTTCTCTACTGTGACCTCTGTCACTAACTTGGGTGTCGGAGGGTCCCACCGGAGAACCCTCTCCGGTCTCGGGACTTCTTTGCAGGCAACCTGGTGAAGAGGAAGAGCCTCCGTTCCCGACGTCCAGGAGGGGTGATCGAGCGTCATCAGATTGGCGCACCAGGTAGGGGGGTGTGCATAAGAAAAAGTAGCGAATGTCTTCCCTGAGCTACGTCTTCCATCCCCTCTCTTCTTCTAGAAGCCATGGTGGTGACACGAGCCCAGGACGCCTTCGTTAGCTGCCCGGCGGGGCTCCCCCCGCCAACTAGGCAGCAGGAGGCCAATCCCCCTGCTACCAGCCCTCTGGTTGCTGGCCCGTCGTCGGACGCCGCCCTCCAAACGGCGGAGCAGCCGGCAACCCTATCCCAGCAAGTTCAGAATCTCACTGCCATGGTCCACGGACTCCAGCAGCAGCAGTCCGTGGCCACCCAGCACCAGACTGCTCCCCCCGCCAGCCAGCAGTCGACGAGGGGAGGCTCCCCCGCTGGGGACCGGCCGACATCAAGCTTCCCCCAGGAAGCCTTGCCGCGAGCCCTCCAAGCGGCCACGGTCTCCTGTCCACGGCCCCAGCGAGCTTCCTCCCAAGCCACATCATCACGAGGAACCTAGGCGGAAGTCCCGACTTCCGTCTCCATCTTCTGCTTCCTCTTCTTCTTCTTCCTCCGAGCCATCCCGGAGGGCTCCGACGAACAACCGCCAGGCGGAGGAACGCCTGGAGGAGTACAACCGGTGCCTCGACGAGCTCGCCAGGAAGATAAACCATCAACCGGAGGAAGAGTTTGACACTCGTCCTCCTTACACCCGCCACATATGGAGGAACCGGTTCCCTTCAGGTTCCGCTTCCCCAGGTGGACCCGTACGATGGTATGACCGACCCTCTTGACCACCTCGAGAGCTACAAGGCCATGATGTAGGTCCAGGGCGCCTCAGACGCCCTTCTCTGCAGGCCTTCCCTGCAACCTTGCGGAAGGCCGCCCGTGCGTGGCATTCATGCCTGTCCCCCCACAGCATAGACTCCTTCCGGGAGCTGGAGAGGGCATTCCTGGCCCACTTTGACGCCTGATGCCGGATTCCGAGGGTGGCGGACAGCCTCTTCTCCGTCCTCCAGAAGGAAGGAGAGTCCCTGCGGGACTTTGTGTCCCGATTCAAAACCGCCGCCCTCGAGGTCTACCATCTCGATGATGCGGTGGCCACCCTGGCGCTGAAGCGGGGACTCCTTCCGTCCCGCTTCACCTTCTCCTTGGACAAGAAGCACCCGAGCTCTTACTCCGACCTCCTCCTCTGGGCCCAGAAGTACATTCGGGCAGATGAAGCCGACCTCATTCGCGGGAGTCTTCGAAGGGCTCCAACCACAAATTCACTCGCCCTGAGCCGAGTGGACCTCCTCGACATCGCCGATCCGACCCATCTCGCCGGTCCGACAACAGGCACAAAGCCCTGTCCCCGACGAGGGTAAGCTCACTCCTCTCCTTGCCCCTCGATCCCACATCCTGATGGAGATCGAGGGCGAGCCCTACCTTCAATGTCCTCCCCCCATGAAGAAGGGTGTATCCCGCGACAGAAGCCGCTACTGTCGATTCCACCGGGACTATGGCCACGACACCGACAGCTGCTACAGTTTGAAGCGGGCCATCGAGGAGCTCATCCAACGGGCTACCTCGGCAAGTATGTCCAGAAGACGCCACAGCCGCTGCCGGCCATCATGGGGCCCCCACCAGCTCAAGCCGCCGTCGACAACACCCTCACGGAGCGGACCGTCGGGATGGTGTCCTGGGGGTCAGCCTCTGCGTCCAAACGGCCGAGGGGGGAGGATGCTCCAAATAATGTAATGCCCCAGGGGAGACGGCTGTAATGGAGAATGTAAACAATGAAGGCGTAGTCGTCGCTATGACGATCACCAAACACCCTGTAAAAAGGATTTTAGTTGATAGTGGCAGCTTAGCTGACATCCTTACTTACGATGCCTTTGTTCGGATGGGTTTATCTGTTGACTCCCTCAGCCCGTGGCGACCCCGCTAGTCGGATTCACCGGAGATTCTGTGAGGGTCGAGGGCGAAATATCCTTGCCTGTGACGGTCGGAACCCTGCCATGCCAAAGCACCGTGATCATGAAATTCCTAGTCGTAAGGGTCCCTTTGGCATACAACGCCATTCTTGGGTGTCCCGGCCTGAATCTTTTGGACGCGGTTATCTCCACCCAACATCTACTGGTACAGTTCCCCACCGGCGAGGGAGTTGAGAGATGCCGGGAGATAAGCCCGGTCTTACCTTGCTATCATGCAGCGTCGAGCCCTTTGGAGGTCGGCCCAGCCCTGGAGGCGGCTGACCCTAGAGATTCCGCCAAAGGAGGGGAGCTCGCCGAGCACCTCCTGACTTTCCCTCTCAACGATGACCCAACAAGGACCGTCTGTGTGGGCAGACTCCTTTCCCTGGAAGGCCGGGAGCGCCTCTTAGCTTTCCTGCGGGCTAACTCGGACGTATTCGCCTGGTCAGCGTTTGACATGCCCGGCATCCCTCCGGAAATCATCACCCACAAGCTTAACATCGACTCGCGCCACCGTCCAATCTGTTAAAAGAAGAAGAGCTTTGCCCCCGACCGACAAAGAGCAATTGATGAAGAAGTCAGCAAGCTGATCAGCGCTGGCCACATTCAGGAGGCGCACTACCCAAGCTGGCTGGCCAACGTAGTCATGGTGCGTAAGGCAAACCCTTTTCTATTGGTTTAGGTATAGTGTTTAGAATAGTGCATTCGGAATCGTTCTAAGATTTTCTCAATATACGTTTCTTGTGACAAACCAAGAAACCTCTTAGCACGATTCCTTAGGATCCTCACTCCTAGCACAAAATTTGCCTCACCCATATCCTTCATCTCAAAGACAGAGGACAACCACTCCTTAGTGGCATTGATTACTCTAATAGAACTCCCAGCAATTAGAATGTCATCAACATACAACGCTAAGATCAGAAACTCATCGTCTGATTTCTTAATGTACACACAGTGGTCCTCCTCAATCATATCTAAGCCAATCGATGTAATGGCTTCATGAAACTTGAGGTACCATTGCCTAGATGACTGCTTTAGACCATATATGGATCTATTAAGGCGGCACACTTTGCCCTCCTGTCCTTTGGTCACAAAACCCAATGGTTGATCCATATAGATCTCTTCATCCAGGCTTCCATTAAGAAACGCTGTTTTAACATCCATTTGATGTAGTTCCAAATCGAAATGGGCTACAATAGCTAGGATCAAGCGAATGGAGGCAAATCTCACCACAGGAGAAAATGTCTCCTCAAAGTCTACACCCTCCATCTGGGTATAGCCCTTCGCCACAAGTCGAGCCTTGTACTTGTCAATTGACCCATCAGCCTTGCGCTTAATCTTAAGAACCCACTTATTTCCTATCGATTTGCGCCCAGGCGGAAGGTCTACCAAGTCCCACACATGATTCTTGGCCATCGATACCATCTCATCTTCCATAGCAGCTTGCCACTCACTATGAGCAGGTGAATCAAGCGCCTCTTCAACAGAAGCAGGCTCATCTGGATCCAACGGAGTGCAGAGAAACACATTCCCTTCGATCCCAAAATGTCGTCGTGGAATATGACCACGTTGCTTCTCCGTAACTGCGGATCTGGACCCTGAAGACCGCTCTCAGGTGGTGCATCAACCCTCATAGGTGAGCTCCCACTAGGCTCAGGTTGTGCGCTCCCACTGTCTGGTGCAGCACTTCCACTGGGTTGTGCGCTCCACTGTCTATAGCGATCTCTGGGATAGGTGAAAATCTCCTCCCTTGCCAGAGAGTAGGAAGTCCTCCTGTAACTCATACAGGGACAGGTCCTTCGAATGTCACCAATGCTCGGGAATTCAGTCTCTATAAACTCCACATCTCTGGACTCCATCTCAGTCATCCCTCCATCAGGATGTGCTCCATACATCACATAACCCTTCGAATGCTCAGGGTACCTGATGAACACCTTTTTGCTGGCTTTAGGAACCAGCTTTCCCAACTTATGGGAGGCGTTGTGAACAAATCCTGCTGAGCCCCAAGGGCGCAAATGATCCACAGAGGGTCGCATGCCATGCCATAGCTCATATGGAGTGGAGGGTACTGATTTACTAGGCACACGGTTAAGGATGTAGGCAGCAGTCAATAATGCATCTCCCCAGAAACTAATTGGAAGATTAGCTTGCGCCATCATCGACCTAACCATGTCTAGTAAAGTCCTATTGCGACGCTCGGCTACACCATTCTGTTGCGGTGTACCAGGAATGGTAAGCTGCCTGCGTATCCCCTTTTCCTCACAGAGCCGCTTGAATTGCTCGGATAGATATTCGCGACCCCTATCAGTGCGAAGAGTCTTTAAAGACCGTGCCATCTGATTTTCTACCTCTGCTAAAAATCGTCTGAAACAATCCAGCGCTTCATAGCGATGAGAGATTAGGTACACATACCCGAATCGCGAAAAATCATCTATGAATGTGAGGAAATAGGAAGCGCCATGTCGCGACTGGACACTCATGGGTCCACAGATATCAGAGTGTACAAGCTCTAATGGATGAGAGGCCCTAGAAGCCTTACCAAAAGGCTTTCTTGTTGCCTTTCCTGCTAGACAAGATTCACACACAGGAAGACTTATCTTGGTAAGAGGGCCTAACAGCCCAGCTGTAGTCATACGTGTCATCCTATCTTGGCCCACATGACCAAGTCTAGCATGCCAAAGAACACCATCATCACAGGCAGGAATAGAGGCATAAGAATAAGAAGCACACATTTCAACATCAAGTCTAAAGAAACCTTGTGACAAATATCCAAAAAAGGACAAAACACCATCCAGATAGACTGACATACGGTCTCTAGAAAAACTAAAAGTATAATCAAGTGCCAACAGGACAAGAACAGAACAAAGATTACACCGGATAGTTGGGACATACAAAACGTCGTGTAGTATCAACACATGTCCACCTCGAAGTGAAACACGATATACTCCTACACCCAAAACCGGCTCACGCAGACCATTCCCAAGAACGACAAACTGGGTATTTGCAGGTATCCGGTGAAAATCTACAAAACCAGCTCGATCTCGTACTATATGTTTGTTTGCTCCCGAATCTACAATCCAATCGGGTAACGAGTCAGCAATAATGTATAAGAACAAACATGGAGAGAGCTTAATATGGAACATACCTTTTTTGGCTCAGTGCAATCACGAGCAAAGTGGCCTTTAGCCCCACAGTTGTAACACTTAAGTTTTGTTACATCTCGCTTGCCCCCTCGACGACCTCTCTTAGGTTTGGCTATAGTTTTTCCTTTATATCCCTGTGCACTCCTGTTATGTGCCTTTCCCTTCCTTTTGTTCGTGGGCCGCGAAGACCCACCAGAAACCACATGGGCCGAAGGGAGAGAAGTCTCAATACGCTCAGCCTCTAGCTCAAGATGATGAGCAATATCCTCAAAAGTCTTGATGTGCTCACTATGAGTCATCAAGAGTTTCATCTGACTCCACTGAGGGTCAGGCAGTGAACGAATCACTGCAAGGACCTGTTGCTCATCTGTAAGGTCAACTCCAGCAGCCTTCATATCCCTAATCATGTTTCCCATCACACGAAGGTGGGTCGACATGGAATGGTCGGGATCCTTGACATACTGTATGAATCGAAGATTCAAGGCACGTAGCCGTGTGGCCGAAGTCTGACCAAACCTGATCTTGAGCTGGTTCCACATATCCTGAGCAGTCTAGCAATTCTCAAAGTTGCCAATAAGATCATTGTGCATGCTGCTCAACATAGTAAAGCGTGCACAATGATCTTTCTTGACCCAATTGTCATAGGCTTCCCGATCAAGGCGATGTTGCTCAGTAGTGCCAGGGGCTGGTGGTGTCATACCAGTTGTCAAGGTCTCTAAGACTTCGAGGTCATTTAAAAGATATTGGATTTTTCTTTGCCACATTTCATAATTCTGTCCATCTAGCTTTTCTCCTCTGTTGAGATCAGCAATTACGGATTTCGAGGCCATCAGACACTGCTGGTCAATCAAGGTATGGATATCAGGCACATATTATCTTTAAAGCAAGAAAATGACCAGATTGCTAATGTTCATTCTTAAAAATGAGATCAAAAATTTCGCTAAGCTCATAATCATCACTCAGTTTATAAGATTGAACACAGAATCTGTTATTTTCTATAGAACATATCTATTAGGTCCATATTTAAATTTGTCAAGAATATAAATGTTCTGCATGCACTTAAGCATAAATGAAATATATCAGCAGAAAAATAGAAAAAATGCATAAAAATATTTATACACAAAATATAAATGATTATGCATTCAACAGCTACTTTTCTGGCCCATCTCAGTGCCAAAAAACATGTCCATAACAGTGTAAAAACGGCCCAACAGACCAAATGGCCCGTGACCTCATCTTCTTCTTTTATTTTATTATACTGTTATGGTCAACAACCCAGGTGGCCCGACTCCTCTGGAATAGGATTAACAGCATCCTAATTCATTAGTTCTCCTCAGGACTTCTTCTTTTATTTATTATACTGTTATGGTCAACAACCCAGGTGGCCCGACTCCTCTGGAATAGGATTAACAGCATCCTAATTCATTAGTTCTCCTCAGGACACATGAGTCCAATGGATGAACGCACCCTCCTCTCAAAAAAACGGTAACTAATCTCCTGCCATGATTTGAGCTTCCACGGAGGAAGTGCTGATGCTAAACCGTCCATGGATATATATATATTATTGGATCATGACAATTAATTCACTCTCTTTGATAGACGTACGTAACCGAACCTTGATCGAGGAGGAGGAGCAGGCAATGGAATGGCCGTCCCAATCTACTTGGAAAACGCCAAGCTAATAGCTGTTATTTTCTATTTAATTCTTGACTTGATTGCAAGCTCATTGCCTTCTCTAGAACGGCATCCTAGTGCAAGGCGTCATGCATGTTTGGATAGCCAACAACTATTCCATCTCCCGGGAATTGAGTTACCCATGGGCGGTTACATAAACAAAAGGTGGCGGCCGAAAAAAAAACGGCAACACAGCTGATGAAGGGACCAAGGTCGGCTGCGGCACCCAAGGCCGTAGCGGAAACGTCTCTTCCTTAATATAAGAACCGGACTCAAAACCAATTCCCCAACATCCTCTACCGTCGCCGAGGACAACCGATGCTCGGCTCTGATACCAATTGAAGGAACCGATAATAAGGAACGTACCTTATTATGGAAACAGCGGAAGAATTAGATCGTCGGTAAACGGGAGCTACCAGAGTTCCCAGGCGTCCACGCCCCTAAGCCGCAGCAACGGAGAGGAAGAGCCCTTGGCTTTTCTCCTTCAGAAGACAGGAAGACCTCTACCTCTGTTAGGAGACAGGAAGACCTCTATTCTCGTTACTTATAGAACCAGAGAATAAATAGGATCCTGTATACCAAGCGTCACAGGGATTTCCGAAGAGTCCCCTTACTTGGGACTCTGTGTGGGCGTTAACGAAGAGTCCCATCACATGGGACTCTGTGTGATCGTTGACCAGGCCAACAATGATATTCTTTCATCTTTACTCAAGAAAAGCTTATACTAGCTAAAATGTTTCCTTTTAGGGAAAAGTCTGTTCATTTCAAAATCACAATTCATCTAATGGACTCACACCTGCCATCGTTCCACTATCTATTTTAGATGATATTCTTTCATTTATTATCATACCCAAGTTACCACTTCACCTTCCAAGGAGAAAGCCACAGACCAGCCCATCCACGGTGCTTATCTTTCATCTAATGAATTCAGTAATATTTGCCCTCGTCACCCAACTCTACATTACTTCATGAACCAATTTCAATCTTTCACGTTGGCAACCATTCAAGGGATTGCTTTACCACTTGCTTTTCTTTGAGATAATTACAATTTAATCCTTATAGTTTAGGATTTTTTACTTTAAACTTTAGAATTAGTAAAATATCAAAATGAATCCTTTTTTTTTTTAATGTATTACGCTCAAAACCCTCTATCCACTGAAAGCAGGCATCATTTAATTTGTTAGCTAATTAAAAAAAAAGGTGTCTAAAAAAAAGGTGTTTTAGAGCTCCAACGTTCGATTGAGAGCTCAGCCTATTGTAGTTGAGAGCTCCCTCCTCTTTGGTTGAGAGCTCAATCCATGCGGGTGGTGCTTGTGAAAAGTAGTGACTCTATGGAGGATGCCACACGATGCATTATGGAAAAAGAGCTCAGTTAAGGACATTTTGGCCACTGTCAAGCTAAAAGATTTTTTAATTGTCCAAAACATGGGATAACATACTTGTCCTCCTTTGCTTGGTATCTTGGCTCTTTTATTTTTTTTAGCCTAATTTTCGGTTGCCTTCTTAACTCCTTTTTTTTTATCCTAATTTTGTTTGGCTCATAAACCCATAGTGCTTATGTTTCTTCAGGTTTGATCCTCCTATGTGTGCTCATAGCAAACAAGTTGTGCCAAAATATGTTAATGAAAGATCTTGTCTACAGCATTGCATTGATATACATCATATAAGGGAGAAATTGCTTGTCCATTTTTCAGTGGCATCAATAATAAACATTTTAGTTATAATTGGAAGTTGTAATCTATGATGGGAGAGTTCTAACTAAGGGTACTGTTGAGGGATAAAATCGCCATTGCATTGATAACCGTGCGAAGGGGTTATGATTAACCCTGGTCCTCACTCACTAAGTCGTGCCCGTAAAGGGCGAGCCTATCCGTATGGTTCGGCTCCCCCGAACAACGTATGGTCCGGCTTTCCTGAACAACCTATGGTTCGGCTTCCCCGAACAGCCTATGATTCGGCTTTCCCAAACAACCTATTGTTCGGATCCCCCGAACAGCCTATGGTTTGGCTTCCCCGAACAACCTATTGTTTGGATCCCCTGAACAGCCTATGGTTCGGCTCCCCCGAACAACGTATAGTTCGGCTTCCCCGAACAATCTATAGTTCGGCTCCCCCAAACAACCTATAATTTGGCTCCTCCGAACAGCCTATGGCTCGGCTTCCCAGAGCAATCCATGATTCGATTTCTTCGAGCAATCCGTAGCTTGACATACACCTTCGTAGAACAAGACTGTCTCCATGTCCGGCTTATCCATTCTGTCGTATCTCAGCCACCCCTGTGCTTTGGTCATTCGAGCCCCCTTTGCATCTCTGCCAGATCTAACGTAGGAGAGCCCAAGTTCGGCGTAACAAAATGCCAAACGATGAATCATGTCAAGATGTGGCCTGGAACCTACAATAATGGCCTAAGACCTACACCGTTATCAAATCTTGAGCCACCAGCAAACTCTCCCAACCGTCGATCCTCTAACAGACAAGATACGGATCTTACCGGCCTCACAACGGCCAGATCCTGATCATCCTCGTATCCCAACAACTTTCGAACCTTCCAGAAAGCGCTCAAGATTCAGGTGACGATCTATAAATAGGGCACCCCTGGATCCTCTCAGGTAGGCACAAGTTTCCATACTCTACTCTTGGCTGGGTCTCAATATCACTCTCTCTCTCTTTCATTGCTCTCTCCCGCTCCCCGCCATTGGCGCTCTGCTCGAGCTCCCAATAGGCCATTCTTGGAGAGACTCCCTAGAGGGGTCCTTCTCCTCACATTTGTTGCTCGCTGAACCTCGCTAACTTGAGCGTCGGAGGGTCTTCCATGGAGGGCCATCTCCAACGCCTCCCGCATGAAGGCTTCCTTGCAGGTCCGCCCAGGAGGAAGCCCGATCGAGAGACCGGTCGTGCCCGAGTCGGAGAGCAGATTTCGGCGACAACAAAATGGCGCTAGAGGAAGGGCCTCAAGTCCCATAAAAACTTGAATAAAGGAGACAAGGATCTTGATCTGGAAGAGAACCTCTCCAATGGCCAATCGAAAAAGAGCATCTTCTGAAGCCCAAGATCAGGTCGCTGCTCAAAGACCCGATCCGATGAATAGCATGGTGACGCCGCCGCCACCAGCTGAGACTCCATCACCACCGGCTGTCCCAGTGACCCAAGACCAATTCGCCACACTAGTCCAGCAGGTCCAAGCCCTGACCCATCTGGTTCAGGAATGCCTCACAACCCCCCATCCAATCACAGCCGACCCTGCTCTGTGCCTCCCTGAGGAGGCCGCGGCTCCTCTTTCTCCGGCCGCCTCTTCTCCTAGCCCACGTGGGGCCATAGACCCCCCGCACCGATCCAAGGAAACCAAACCATGGCTCGGCAGTGTTTTGTCACCAGCCTTTAGTCCCGGATGCCCGAGGTTGACGGACTGGACGCTCGAGAAGATTTTGCCAAGCAACGAGGAGAACCGGCCGAGGAACTGGAAGAAGTGCCACTGGACGAAGCTCGACCCGATCGAACCATAAAGATTGGGTCGCTACTGAAAGGTGAGTCTCGGCAGAAACTAATCGACTTTCTCCGAAGAAACGCCGATGTCTTTGCCTGGTCCGCCTCCGACATGCTGGGAATCGACCCTGACGTCCTCGTTCATCACCTCAACATGGACGAGATGTATCGGCCTGTCAAACAGAAGAAAAGAAGCTTCGCCCCAGAACGGCAGAGAGCCATCGAAGAGGAGGTTGATAAACTTATCAAGGCAAACTTCGTTCGGAAGGTAAATTATCCAAATTGGCTGTCAAATGTTATCATGGTAAAGAAGTCGAATGGCAAGTGGTAGATCTGCATCGACTTCACTGACCTCAACAAGGCGTGCCCGAAGGACAGCTTCCCTCTCCTCTGGATTGATCAACTCATAGATAATACCTCGGGTCACTAGATGCTAACATTCATGGATGCCTATTCGGGCTACAACCAAATCCGGATGGCCCCTGAAGATGAGGAGAAGACCACCTTCATAACTGACCGAGGTACTTACTGCTACCGTGTTATGCCCTTCGGTCTTAAAAATGTAGGTGCCACCTACCAAAGGCTGGTCAATAAAGTTTTCAAAGAGCAAATCGGCCGAAACATGGAGGTGTACGTCGATGATATGCTGGTCAATAGCAAAAAAGTGTCACAGCACGTCGAGGATCTCTCGGAAAGCTTCGTGATACTCCGCAGATATCGGATGAAGCTCAATCCGACCAAGTGCGCCTTTGGCATTAACTCTGGGAAGTTCCTTGGCTTCATGGTTTCCCAACGGGGTATCGAGGCCAACCCCCAGAAGATCCAGGCTCTCCAACAGATGGCACCCCCAGCATCTATCAAAGACGTCCAGCGCCTAACCGAGAGAATAGCGGCCCTTAACCGCTTTGTAGCCCAATCTGCCGAGAGATGCCTTCCCTTCTTCAAAACACTCCGGTCGGCCAAGAATTTTCAATGGTCCTCCGAGTATCAAAAATCATTCGAAGACCTCAAGAAGTACCTCGGCTCTCCCCCTCTCCTCAGCAGCCCAAATTCGGGAGAAACACTGTTCCTGTATCTAGCCATCTCGGAAGGTGCTGTCGGCTCGGTGTTAGTCAAAGAAGAAAATAAGACCCAGAAGCCAATTTATTATGTCAGCAAACTACTCTGAGATGCAGAAACGAGATACACCCGGATTGAGAAGATGGTGTTGGCCCTGATAACCTCGATCCGGAAGTTGCGGCCATACTTTCAAGCATATTCGGTGACAGTCTTGACCGACCAACCCATCAAAGCGGTGGTCCATCATCTAGAGACATCAGGAAGGATGACCAAATGAGCCATCGAACTGAGCGAGCACGACATTCAGTTTCAACCTCGCCCGGCCATCAAAGCTCAAATACTGGCTGATTTCCTCCTCGAATGCACTATCCCAGAGGACGGCTCTACTCCCAACTCCCCCGAGCACCCAAAATATGATGCCCGATGGCTCCTCCATGTCGACGGGTCATCCAACGCTCACTACTCTGGTGCAGGCCTAATCCTCACCAGCCCGGAGGGGGCGACGTTTGAGTATGGCATCCGCTTCTCCTTTCCAGCCTCCAATAACAAATCCGAGTATGAAGCTCTGCTCGCCGGGCTCTGGATCGCCCATGACCTCAAAGTGAAAAAATTGAACTCCTTCACCGACTCTCAGCTGGTGGCTGGTCACGTGCGGGGCGAGTTTGAGGCCCGGGAGCCGAACATGGTTCAATATCTTCAAGAGGTTCGAAGCCTGCTCTCCCATTTTCCTGAATTTGAAATCATTCAAATTCCGAGATCTGAAAACGCCTGTGCCGACCTACTATCTCGGCTGGCAACTACGGAAATAATGGATGCCGAACAAAAATTTCATCTGGAGATCTTGGAGAAGCCCAGTATTGCCAATGGTGATCAGGTGATGCAAGTTGAGGCCGAACCATCATGGTTCGACCCCATCCTAAAGTACCTTAAAGAAGGATCGCTCCCAGCCGATCGAAGGGAAGCCAAAAAGCTGAAGCTGCAGGCCACCAACTATGTGCTAATTGATGACCAGCTCTACAAGCGGTCCTTCTCCATGCCGCTACTCTGATGCCTTCGTCCATCTGAGGCTGATTATGTCCTTCGAGAGGTACACGAAGGAATTTGCGGCAACCACCTGGGGAGCCGGTCTTTATGCCACAAGGTGTTGCGTCAAGGTTATTATTGGCCTACCATGCAGAAAGACGCTGATGACCTTGTCCGAGCCTGTGACCCGTGCAAAAGACACTCCAACGTTCAGAGGCTCCCCTCCACCAACCTGGTCCCCATTTCCTCCGCTTGGCCTTTCGCCAAATGGGGGATGGACATTCTCGGCCCTTTTCCCCTCGCCACTGGACAGAGGAAGTTTCTATTTGTCGCCATTGATTAATTCACTAAGTGGGTCGAGGCCGAAGCAGTAGCTCAGATAACCGAAGCTCGGGCCAGAGACTTTGTATGGAGATCCATCATCTGTTGCTTCGGTCTCCCACATACCATTATCACTGACAACGGCAAGCAGTTCGATAATCCAAAGTTCAGAGAGTTCTGCGAAGAGCATGGCATCACCCATCGCCTCACCTCAGTAGGGCATCCGCAGACTAACGGGGCAGTTGAGGTAACTAACCGAACTTTGCTCCAAGGAATCAAGGCTCGGCTCTCCAGAGCCCGAGGCAGATGGGCAGATGAGTTGCACCATGTCCTGTGGGCCTACCACACCACCCCAAGAGTGCCCACGGGCGAGACCCCGTTTCGAATGGCCTTCGGCACAGAGGCTGTTATCCCCGTGGAGATAGGACTCCCCTCCCTGTGGGTGGAAAGCTATTCGGAGGAAGCCAGTGATGAGCAGCTCCGCACCAACCTCGACCTAGTAGAGGAGATTAGAAAGAAAGTCCGAATCAGAATAGCTGCCTACCAACAAAGAGTGGCCCATTACCATGCCTCTAGGATCAAAGGGAAAGCTTTCTCGCCCGGCGACCTCGTCCTCCGGAAAGCGTCTGTCTCCAAACCACTAGAACAAGGAAAGCTAGCGCCAAATTGGGAAGGCCCCTACCAAGTGATGGAAGTCATCGAACTCGGCACCTACAAGTTACAAGATTTGGACGGAAAATCCATTCCTCGGACGTGGAATTCGGACAACCTCCGCAAGTATCACCAGTAGGGTATGCCTTCTATAGGCCCGCCTTCTTAATTTCTATCGACATACCTTTTTTATGATTTACGGCATGATTACCACGATTATACCACCAAAAATTATAAAAAGAACAGATGCTGCTCACCAATCCTCGGTGCGACCGAGTTATCTGTTTAAACAGGAAGTCTACGAACCTCGGCAGGGTCGAGCAACTAGTCTCCAAACCTCGGTAGGGCCGAGCAACTATTCTCCGAACCTCGGCAGGGCCGAGCTACTATTCTTCGAACCTCGGCAGGGCCGAGCTACTATTCTCCAAACCTCGGCAGGGCCGAGCAACTATTCTCTGAACCTTGGCAGGGCCGAGCAACTATTCTCCGAACCTCGGCAGGGCCGAGCAACTAGTCTCCGAACCTCGGCAGGGCCGAGCAACTATTCTCCGAACCTCAGCAGGGCCGAGCAACTATTCTCCGAACCTTAGCAAGGCCGAGCAATTATTCTCCGAACCTCGGCCGGACCGAGCAACCAATCTTTGAATTCTAGCTAGATCGAGCAATAATCTCTAAAGCCCCGGCCAAAGACCGGAGTGCATAAACCTTAGCCAGAATCAGGGAATATCTTCTACTATTAAAAATCTCGGCCAAAGTTGAGAAGCGCCCAATATTGGAATCCTCGGGTTAACCGAGCAATGTTTGCGCGCCCCAGCCGCGCCCAATACCTGAATCCTCGGCCGAACGAGCAAAATCACCGTGCTTTGGCCATGACTTAAGGCCTCGATTGAACCAAGCAACTTCTTGAATACTCCAAGATGACGGAAACATCCCCTGGTACTTTGGCAGAAGTAAAAGATATCCTTTTAATCAAAGGACCGCCCAAGTCTGCCGCTGGCCCAAACAGGGACGAACGATCCCCAAAACTTGGCCTGAGTTTGGGTAGCTTGCAAGCCCCGATCGACCTAAACGCCCCCCTAAGCTATGTTCGGATTCGGGCAGCTTATGAGCCCCGACCAACATAGTTACGACCCCCTAAACTTAGCTCAAACTCGATCGGTTAACAAGCCCCGTTCGATATTGGCAAATATTTTGGAGCCAACAGCAAATGCGCCAGGTGCAAAATTTTCGTCTTCATTGATTGAAAAAGAAAAGAAAAAGAAAAACAACAACAAAGAAAAGAAAAAAGCAAAAAGAGCCCTCACAGGGGCTTACTGTCTTCCCCGGGAGCTGCCAGGCCCTCCCTACGCCGAGTCAGCTTGGCGACTTCGTGACGAAGGGACGCTATTACTCCCTTCTGCCGATCAATGACCCAGCGAAGGGCCTCAGCCTCTCTTGTCGAAACAGCAAGGAATTCCTTGACCATCCTTTCGAATTGCTCATGACCCGCCAAAGCTGATGCTAGAGCCATCCCATCGACGGTCACAAGAATACAGCCCCCCTGGGAGTCCCTGCGGCCATCATCGCCACCACTCGACCCTTCAGTCGATCGTCCTTCATCATGGGAAGCCATACTTGCTCTCAGAAGCTATCAAAAAACTAATCGAGAGGATGACAAACACTGTCACCCCCCTGGTCCATATTTATATTGCCCTGGCAAGCATTTCGATCAGCCGGATCATTAACTCCAGCCCAAGGAAATTGCGCCGCACGCCGCCGCTTCGCCTGATGCCTACGAAACGCGAGGATTCGCGCCCCCTCCCGAGGATGATTATTCGGCGCCTACGAGGTGCTCGGAAACTCCCCTCCTTCTCTAGGGACCAAGCTCCCCGCAGTCTGCCGGCCTCTGTGAAATAAATATCCTTAAAAATCCACCAGACTCCCTCGAACTAGATGTCCTTGAAAAGGCGTAGAGAAATAAAGTGCACCGGCAGTCAACGTTGACTCACCCTACCCAAGGGAGACCGAGTTATAACTCTGAACGACCCCATGTGTCGCCCGTATACATCAAAAACTATACTCACCGCCAGAACCAGAGATGATGCCATTGTTCTCAGCAACGACCGAGTTATCTGCACCAAATCTCCATACCTCAGTTGGGCCGAACTATAAGTCAAAATAACGCAATCAAACGGCCTCCAAAACATAGTTTGGATTCGGGCAGCTTATGAAGCCCCAGCCGAATCGAACAATGTCTGCATGACTGCCTCGTTCTACGGGCGAGTTCATGATCACATCGTGAACCTGCTAGATCGCCCAGGTCCACTCTCCAACCCAATCATGGACATATTCTTCCTTCGCTGAGAACCAAATATTAGCCTCAGCAAAAGCAAAGCGGCAAGAGCACTGCCGCAACACGCTATGACAAGACATAATATGGGATTAACAACGCGAAAGAAGCAAATGCAAGAGGAAGAAGGAATGAAAAATTTCTTTATTTCCTTGTCAATAAAAATTACAACCTCATGAGAGGAATTACAAATGCACCAAAGCACAGGAAATAAAAACGGGTAAGTAACTCGGCCGAACCGCCCCAAGCCAGCTTCGGCTAATAACGATATTTTGACGACTGATCCAGCAAATCAGACAAACCATGAAACCAGCCGGCTCGCACCGATAACAGGTGAATGGCTCGGCCTGACTATCACGGCGGGCTTCCGTCAACATTGATATCTCGACATCTAGCCCGAGATATCAGAGAAATCAGAAAGGGTAGATGAGCCTTCTCCTAGTCTGCCCATCCACAGAGCCCCCAACCCGTGGGAAGAAAACCAGTGGACGCCGATGCTGGGCCGCTCCCCCAAATCACGTGTGTACAGCTATCCATTGCCCGAGTCGAAAGGCAATATACTAACTGACAACACGCCTTCACCTCCCTCCTTGCGAAGTGAAAGACCCCCCGGGCGGATGAGCCCAGGGAACCGAATCAGGGGAGGAGGCGAAGTTCAGGTAAGTCATGGGGGTCGCACGTAACCTTCCTACCTTGTGTCCCCCGCGACGAACTACAAAGGACACACAGGAAGCGCATATGTGCGCTCTCTATGTGATCTCTGTGGATCTCCTGTGCGCTCTCCATATGATCTCCGAAGTTCTTCCTTTGAGGATGAGCTGCCCCTCAGCGGCTCCTTCATCGCCCCAACTATCGGGGGAAATGACTCACGAAAGGAAAGCTCAGTCCTCCCACTCTAAGCCCCAAAGAAACAGACATCATAAAAACCTTCGCAATTCACAGAAGGAGAGAAAACTCTGGGATGGCCCAACATGGCCCTCTTTCTCTTTTTATAGGCGGGATGGATCGGGAGCAGTTATCCAAAGCATAAAGCCCCGAGATCCAAAACACCCATTCTGCGCCACCACGTGGCCTCCCGAGATGAGAGCAACGTCCCTTGTTGCACGTCAAGTGCGTCGCCTGAACCATGATGAGTGCCAAGAGATCTCCTCTGATCCCGGATCACGAGTATTAAATGCAGAAAATCACTCGCCAATCTTACAGATACAGGAGATTTGGGAAATCACCCGGAAAGCGACATCCCCCAATGGTGAATAAACGCTTGCATCATACGCCAAAACGACTCACGCTGGAAAAGACCAACGCAATAAAAGTTTCTCGGAAGGCGCTGAGGCACCTTTCTGCTGGCTACAAGACCGTATTGTCTATTTTGGCGAAACAAAAATCGACTCGCCTGAGAAAAGGCAGGGCACTGACAGGGCAATAAAGGGGCATGAAAGCCAAGCGTCCCTCGGTAATGACCTCTCAATACTCTCCATTCAAGCCTAGTTGCATGTGAAGCCTAGGCATCGCCCTGTGCTCCCTTACAGGGCCAAAGTTGTTTTCATACTCTGGAACAAGTCGAAGTACCTATCTTCAAACCAGCACGACTAATCGCTACCCGATACGCCAACCCGGGCGGAGGTAGCGGTCATTATCTCAGCAATGATAAAGCGCTCTTCTCACCACGGCCAAATCATAAGCGCCGTGCCTTGAATTTTGTCAAGGTAGCCAAAAATCCTCTGAGGGAGTAGATCACTTTAAAAAAAAAATTTGCA